>BJBW01010030.1:9523-19961 GCA_004320125.1 Scolopax mira
TTCCCCCTCCTCCTAGGGCTCCCCTCCCTCATCCAGAGTCTCTCCCCAGCTTTCTTGGAGCCTTCTCTTCTCCAGGCTGAACCCCCCAACTCTCTCAGCCCCCCCTCCCAGCAGAGGGGCTCCAGCCCTCCCAGCATCTCTGTGGCCTCCTCTGGCCCTGCTCCAACAGCTCCATGTCCTTCTTACATTACCCATATGGCTTGGGTTTTTTTTTTTCTCATAACACCTAAACTGAAAATTTGTTATCAGTTATGGCTTAAAAAGTGGGCAGCAACTGAGACCTGTCTCAGTTTCTAGGGAGGAAAGTCTAGGGACCGTAGCTGGATTGTCAAATTTAAGTCGTATGTCCCAAAAGTGACTCTAGTGCCACCTGTACCCCCCCGGGACCCCTGTGCTCTGGTGATGCTGGGTATCGATCTCCAGTCATCTGCTTTGGGTGCTCCTGCCCTTCTCCTCTGTGTATTGTTATTTTAGCAACGAGTTGTTTGGGGAAATGGCGTGTTGTGAAGTCTTTTCCAGCAGCCAAACCGCAGTAAATCAATCGGCACGTGAGCTGCCTGCCTTCCCCTCCCCTCCTCAGCCAGAGCGTGGCTACTTTGGGTGTGCCACTTCAGTGTGATCGTTTTATTCCTTTAGTGGCATTCTAAGAGAATTTCTAGGTGTTTGAATTCCAATGCTGTGTGTTTCCACGTAAGGAGCATCTTTTGTAAACGGTGAAGCAAATGCTTGTTGGAGGACACGCCAGCTGCTGGACTCGGTAATGTCAATTAAGATTTGTCAGTTTAGAAAGAATCAGACTTGTTGGACACTTGAGCCCATTAGTCAAAGTTCAACCTTAAAACCTGAAGCCTGTACTAGAAGATTTAAGAAATAAGATCCCTGATGTGTTCAAAAAGGTGCCTGATTACTTGTGTAGCAGGCAGTGGTTACAGGTAAGATGATCTCTATCCTGTTTGAGAAAGCAGATTATTGCTGCTGGCTCTCCATAGCCTGCTCCAGCCTGTGGTTAGTTTGGGTTTAAATGTTGATGTTTAAATAAAATGCAGTGATTCCTGAAGATGGGGAAACCCATCTTCATCCTGGGATGAAGATCCCAGGATCCTGGGATCCCAATCCCATCATCCTGGGATGTTGGGTTGTGCAGGCAGGAGGATCTTGACCAGTTCTGGTGCTGGGCATCAACCTCATCCCAGCAGAGAGCTGGAGAGAAGCACAGTGCTTTTATTCCTCCCTTGCCTTGAGGTAGAACAGGAATTCGTGACTTTTATAGTAGATTTTTTTTTTTTCCTTAAATTGTGGCGTAGCAGAAATGAGTTTGCAGAATCTCCGTCTCATCAGGGAGCTGCCAAAGCTGTGGCCCTTGAAATGAAGGTTGTCTTCTGCAGCCAGGAGACCTCCTGACACGGCCCCAGCAGCCTGAGCCACTCGCAAAGCGCAGAGCGAAGCCGAGTCTGGTTTCGGTTCATTAAACCACAAAAACATCTCTGAAATGCAACGAGGAAACTGAGAAGAAAGACTGAGCCATGGCTTGATACCATCAGTGGTGTGCTGCCAGGGAGCACGTATGTCGTGGGTTCTGTGCGTTCCCTCTCTTGATTTAAACCCTCTGCGTGATTTAGAATGAGGAGGAGACCCTGGGAATAAGTGTGGAACCCCCCGACTTACTAAATAATTAGTTGGAAGTGATTAAATGTAGTAACACAACCTTTGAGGTGGGTGGCTCCACCTCTGGTAGGGTGCGTTCATCCTCCCCAGAGGATGTGTTGGGTGTCGTACAGCTTTTTTTCTTAAAAAAAACCTAAAAACACACTTCATCATTCTGCTTTTGTTGCTAAAAATAATATTGCACTTCTCTCATGAACTTCACTGCCTGGAGTGACCCAGGGCTTGTTCCTGGGGTTCACTGGAGTGATGATAGTATCTGTGCTTTGGCCACCTGCAAAAGGAAGGCTGTTGTGACCTGTGCCAAGGCTTGAAATGACCCACAGTCTTTCTGAGAGTCTAATTACTAATTTATGTGTTCATTATCATGTATTGTTAGGGCTTGGGCAGGGAGGGGCACTGAAAGACACCCTGGTAATTCTTAAATGAGTAAATTACTACCTTAGTACATACGCATGTTAGATGTGTCTATTATTAAATTAGACTCTACTGATTTTCCTTAAAAATTGTCTATAATAATTTAAAAAAACCCAAACCAACCCTAATAGAAGGAAGAAAATTGGATTCCTGCTGGGAATGCTTCCCACCAGGGGGTTATCCCTTCTCTCTGGGAAGAGTTGCCCATTCCAAGAGCATTATTCTACCAGCATAAACTGGTAGATGTCACACACGTGATGTTTTACCTTTCCCTGCTCAAACGAGTAAGATCCAAACCCTTGATAGCCAGGAGGAGCCTGGATTGTGCTGGGCTGGCGGTAGGAGATGTGATGTGGTGGGTAGGAAAGGGATGGAGAAACGGGCTCCAAAAAAAAAAATAAGGTGGGGAAAAATATCTGTGCTGGAAAAATTATCTCCATTTGCTGTCACGATGCGGCGTGGGGAGGTTTTATGGGCTGGTAGGTGTTGGAGACAGTGTGAAAAGTGCTTTGGCAGTGCAGGTATTGAAGGGAGGGATGGAACAAGGGTGGGCGTCTGAATTTCATCCATGGTGGGGTGGTGAGTAACAGCTCCTGAACCGAGAGGATCCCATCTTCTTGAAACAGCAGAGATGTTGCAAGGGGATTAGATCTACGGTGAGGGCTTCTGAGGTTCAGAGGTGCAAGGTTTTTTACCTACTGAAGGAGGTGTTTTTAAAAGTTTAGCTCGGGAGGTATAAAATCCATCCTCTGCATCAGAAGGGGTTCCAGAGCTGCCTGAAGGATGCTTGAGGTCACCTTTGTAACATTGCAGCTGCAATTAACATCTTACATTAAAAAAAAAAAAAAAAAGTCGCTTGTAGAGGGTTTACCTTAATTTTGTTTTGGAGTGAGGCCCATTTCCAAACACATTAAACCCTCCTCTTCCAGTCCTCATCAGCCCCAGCTGCCCTATTTAGGGCATTTTGCATGATGGATTCTCTGCCGAGCTGTTAATAGCAAACATTAAAAGGTGAAGGGCTTGTGTTTTGGTGGCAAAGCATTAGAGAAAAGCTTTCCTCCGAGAAACAATCGCTTCAGAGAATGTAAAATGAAGTAGAAAGATAGGAAGTGAACTCTTAAATGAAAGCACTTCTGGAGAAAATGGAAATAGCTTTATGAAGCACTTTCATATCTTCCAGAATGATCGGGTGCTTTTTTTTAAGGGGGGGGGGGGGGGGGGGGGGGGGGAGGTGGTTCTATTGGTTTGGTTATATGCAAACTAAATTTAGTGTTGTATCTTCTGTTAATGTGCAATGTCTGAATTGCAACCCAAAAATAATTCCTCTGCTCTTTGCTAGAGCTGGGTGAGTAACTCGTCCTACCCCAGTGCTTTAGTCACAGGCTACAGGCTAAACCCAACCTGTCACGGAGTCCTGGCTGAAGCAGCAAAGTATAAAGATTTTCTTCTCTAGAGCACTATTCAGGTGCAGGGAACCAGAGTTTGAACAGCCTGAAGTGCAGTGAGTTGGCAGCTATTAATTTATTTTCTTTTCCTTAATCAACAGAAATCGGTTAATGGCTTGTACATCTTAAATAGAATTGATCGGCTGGTTACATCCAGGTTTAGTAGATCCTTCTTTTGGTGCTTTGGTGGATGGAGAATGTCTTTGAATGAGCACATCTTGTGGTTTCTGTCAAAAGCTGTAGTTCCCAGCTGTCAGTCTCTCATTTTTCTGGTTGTATGAAAGGTTGGAGTCCAGAGATAAGTGGTATGAGTAAGCGGCTGCACACCTCTCCTTTGATAACTGCTAATGAAACACCTTGAGCAAACTTAATGAGGCAAAAATGGGGATGATAAGGATGTAAATTGTCAGTGGCTCCCTCCCACCCTGCCCCATATGGAGTCCTGCTCGGATCAGACGGAGCAGTCCCAGGAACAGCAGGTTTGGGCCAGACCCAAGATCCTACCTTGTGGACCCAACATGGCGCGGCAGCAGATAACGGCACCTGTTTGGGGGAGAATCAACCATGGCACGTCTCTCCAAGATGCTATCTTGGAAACAATTCCTGGGTCAAAGTATGGATGTCCTACTGGAACATGGAAGCTGTTGCTGCAGGAGCATTCAGATCCTTATCCTTACTTTCCTGCATCACTGACTCGTTGACCTCACCCAGTCGTGACCCAGGACAATGTCTTTGGCTGGAGGAACTGCTGAACCTGGCAGCTGAGATCCTCCCTGCAGCTCTGAGCTCAACCAGAGTGTTTGGGCAATGGGGGAGCTGGTGTGGGTGGTGACATGGCAAGTCTTCACCGCTTTTAGCGAATTGCAAAGATTTTCATGGTTTTCACGCTCTGCAAATGGGATTCGTAGAACTGAGTATTTTTTCCCTCAAATGGTTGACAGAAGGGAGCAAACGGTGTTTCCTGGGGGTTTGATCCAGCCCTGGAGGATGAGAAGGGTTGGATTTTACAACTTGTGAAAGTGAGCGGGAAGTTATTTCTGTTTCAATAGTTGAATATTTTGCAGTGCCTCCTGCAGGTGAGGCAAACTGCCAGCCCCTTACCCAGAAAGCCTGTAGTAAATTCTCCTAATGATGGTCTAGACTTTGTGTCTTTCCTTGAAAACCTTTAAAAATGAAATTTGTATAGGACCCAGATGGCTGCACTTCAGACCAGACAGAAACCAAAGGGAGTGCTGCTGGTTCTGACTCCCTGGGGGTTGTTTGATCTTCTGCTGAGGATGTTGCTGCTTAGCATCAGGATTCGTGGGCACTTCCCAGACCCTGGTGATACCTTCCTGTTTTTTTCTTCAGGGCAGAGCAAACACCAAGCCCTAGAATCAAGCAAATTGCATATTAAACTGAGCCGTAATACTGAGGTGTGGCTGGAAATAGTACAGCCAGGTCCTACAAACAGCTCTACTTCTATGGCCTCGCTTAGATAATCTGCTTTCTGGGGTGTCTGGGTGCAGGTACAGTAAATTTCCTCTGCGGTTCTCCAGCAGCTGTGTCCTCCTTATCTCAATGACCTACTTATCAGGGCCTCTGCTTGAAAGGTGGGTGATTACCTCATGCTCCAGGAGCTGTTAACTTGAGGAATACCCAAGAGGCACTAGCAAAAGCCGAACTCCCCTTGTTTATTGGGGTGTACTTGGTGTGGCCATCAGATAGCACCCAGGGGATGGAAGGGTTGGAAGGGACTCTGGAGATTATTCAGTCCCGACCCCTTGCCAGAGCAGGGGCATCTGCTCTGCAGGTTGGACAAGAACATGTCCAGGTGGGGTTTGAATGTCTCCAGAGAAGGAGACCCTACCACCTCTCTGGGCAGCCTCTGCCAGGGCTTCAGCACCCTCAAAGAAGTGTTTCCTCATGTTGAGATGGAATTTCCTTTGCCCAGTCACCGGGCACCAGTGAGAAGAGTCTGGCTCTTCTCCAGCTGAACAGCTCCAGGGCTCTCTGCCATTACTCAGCAGAGAGATGCTCCAGTCCCTCATCATCCTCGTAGCCTCCACTGGACTCTCTCCAGCAGTTCTCTCTCCTTATGGAACTGGGGAGCCCAGAACTGGACCCAGTGCTCTAGATGTGGCCTCACCAGGGCAGAGCAGAGGTGGAGGATGGACCTGGGAAGCTCTCATGTTGGCAGAGCCTGGCCTGGGTTTTGATTACTTCAGACGATTTGTGCTGCTCCACTTTCTTTTGGCCAAACCTCCGGAACAGCCGGGAGAAGTCAAATAGGAGAAGAAAACAATCTCAGAGGTCAGGCTGTTTTGTTCTGCCCAAGTTGGCCTTGGATTCTGGCCAGCCTGGGCTTTTTACATGAAACGCTTGCGTTGAACTCTGTTTTCTGTTTTGCTTCTGAGACATTGAACATTGGGATTGTGGTGTTTTGATAGCAAAGATGAAGGGTGTTCTTAGGAGTAGGCTCTCTCATCTTGAAAACCTCAGTGCCGAGGCAGTTTGAAGTCAGTGGAGGACACGTCAAGTGCTCAAGGTTTATGAGAACTCTGCCATTTCCAAAAGTAAGAAATAAATCTTTGATCTTGGAAAAAAACTGACTTATCTCAACTACTCTTCCTGAAGGATTGAATTAACTATCTGAAAATGACTGAGCCCTGCCATTCCTGTGTGAAGAGCTGACACTTCTCTATGAATCAAGGTGATCTTGGTCTTGGCCAGTGGAGGGATGGGATGGGAGAGCAGTGCTTCTCAGAGAAGAATTTGCATCAAGTTGATCTGCCCAATGGGAAACTCCTCTATGAGGGTTTGCCATCAAAAGCCACTAGTGAGAATCCAGCAGAGAAGGAAACTGCAGGGATTTGTGAAAAAGTTGGATCTGTATTTCTGGATCTAGATGGGAACAGGAGGCTCCAGAGGAACACGCGTCATTGTGCAACGTCCCAAAAAGAAATGCATAAAAATGGCAGTGTGACCATATCCTCATGTCATTAAGGATTCCACTTAATCAAATATGGGTTTGTTTGTGTTTTTTCTTTAAGCGAGGCTCTTATCTGCTGTCTTGTTATCTGGGAAAGGGTGGCTGGTGGGAGGAGGACCTGGCTGTTGGGTGGCTGAAGGGGAGGTTTGCAGTGTGAGGGACTCTTTGCAGGGACCTTGTATAAATGGATTAAAGGAGTGATAATGGGTTCTTGATCTTGCTTAAGCTGACTTTGATTGTAGGTTATTTTAAGCCAATTTCCCACTAATAATGTTTCTTGCTAAAATAGTCCTTGCTTTTTAGAGCAGGTCTTGAAACAAAATGGAGGGAAGGAGGGAGAGGAAAGATAAGGTGAGATTCAGTGATCCTTTGCTGAGTAATTAAGAATGTGTGGTGTCCCTACAGAGCATCCACTTCCCGTGGCTGGGAGGGCAGAGCTCAATGTGTCTTCCCAGGGTGGTGAGTTTTTGGTTCTCCTGGGGGGTTACTCCAAGCCCAGGCTGTTTGAGGAAGATCTTCTGCTTCCTGGTCCTTGCAGAAACTACTCTATGGGGAAATGGGAATGAGCAGAAGCCCGTGGTGTTTCTGCACGTTGTGTCCTTGGCTCATCCCTGGGCAGGACACACAACCCAGGACTGGCAGTTTCAGCTTTTATTTTACACGTCGATCCATTATCAGGCTCGGACTGTAAGGGCAGTGCGGTGCAGCGGAGAGGCTGAGCTCGCTGCTGAGCCCTTATTAGAACAAAATCACCCCTTTTCCAGAGATCTGCAAAACTACAGTGACCTTGCAACAGCAGCATGCTAATTCTGATCATTCGTTTTTCAGATTTCTAGATGCTGAGGCATATAACTGATGAATTCCAATGATAAAAGCTAAATTTGGGGATTGTGGGGATGTTCTTCTTGATTCAAATTGCTGAATACTTGTATATTGCTTTTCAAAGTGCTGGAAATCCCTTAGTCTTTCAAGCTGCTACTCCTGAGCACCTTTGGTGGTGGAGGGGGCGGCGTGTGGCGCTGAGGCCAAGATAGGAATAGGTGTCAGGAGTCCCCTCAAAGATTTGTTATCTCCAAAAATATATTGCCTCCAAACATCTGAAAGCAGCTTCAGGTGAACTTGTGGTCTTTGTGAGAATTATTTGACAAGGAGGAGCTAACTTAGAATTACTAAATGCCACCAAAAAAAAAAAAAAACCAAAGAAAAGAGGAAACTTCTCCTAAGTTCCAGGAGGGGTTCACAGGCAGGTTGGAGGGGGCTTGGAGCAAGCTGGTGTGTTGGGAGGGCAGGGGGTGGCACTGGGTGGGCTTTAAGGTCCCTTCCAACCCAAACCATTCTACAGTTCTGTGTTGGTTTCATTATTTAATACATCAGAGAAAATGGTCCTCAGTGCCCAAAGCTTTCACTTGCAGTGGACAAATCTCGTGGCTACGTGACCCCCGTGGGCAAATTGGAATTTAAATTCCAGATTATTTTGGTTTCCACCTGGCCTTGGTGCTCTTGTCGGGTTTTAGGTGCACCTGGGACATGGACTATACCAACCTCCTGAGTGCAAATCAGAGTGGAAGTCAGTTTTAACTCTTCCCTCCCAATGTCATTCCCAGGCATCTGAAGACGCCTCACTACGGGCTTTGGAGAGTCTAATGACAGAGTTTTTCCACAATTGCACAACGAACGAGCGGAAACGCGAGATAGGTGAGTTCCTGCCACTTTTAAAGGGTGGTCCCCTTTGCTTTCTGCTGCCTGTAGACCTTAGCAGAGGAGACTTGGTCATGTTGAAAAAGACAGTCAATGAAAGTGCTCTTTCTGATACCAAACTGGCATCTCAGCCTTTCCTGCTTGTGGCAGGTCCTAGAGATAATTAATATTCTGGTAACTGTCTCCTGCTGTGAGCAAGGAGATAGTTTTTTCTCAAGGGTGGGAAGTTGACTGAGTGAGGGGAAGGATGTGACCTTTTTTTTCTGCCTCTTCATTGCACATCCTGGAATCGTAGAATCATGGAATTGCCTATGTTGGAAAACCTCTACCTTCTGCCTAGAGATGGATTGTGGACTTCAGGTTTGTCCAGCAATGAGAAGGAAGAGCAGAAGGCTGTCCCAGTTAATGTGAAATGCCAAGTGGGAATAAACAGGAAGGTTTCATTTTGGCTGTTTTTATTAAACATGTCCTTCTGAAAGCCAGCAGAGATCTTACGGGTGCTCTAGATTGGCTTCTTGCACATATGGTTAATGGCTGTAAATAGGATGTTTGGGGCCACGTGGTCACTTGATGTGAGGTGACCAAACCCTGAACTTGAGTGTTTGGAGAAGTTTTTGATATAGTGACCTACAACAAGGGTGTTCTGTAATGCTGTGTGTGATGTGAAGTGCTCCCTCTCTTTCCTGATGACCCAGCATTTGGCTTTTATAAATAAAATGGCAATGCTCATAATATAATTTTCAGCTATTAGTTTGGTGTAGTATTTATGTCAAAACTGCATTCTCAAGCGACATACCTGTTTTGATGTAATTAAAGCCTATTGTTAAATCTCTCTTAAGATTTTGGAGTATGTGATTTTATTTTATTTCTTTTTTTTCCTCCTCCAGGTTGTTTTAGTCATTCCCTGAACATGGGGTTTCTTCCACTCTCTGTGTGTTATTGTGCTATTAGTATACATTGTTAAGGATTTTTTTTTCCCACAGCTTCAGAATTTTAATATGTATTTTTTAATACTTTTTTTTTTTTCCAGAGGAGCTTTTAAATAACTTTGCCCAGCAGATAGGAGCCTGGAGGTTCTGCCTCTATTTCCTGTCAAGTACCAGAAACGACTATGTAATGATGTACAGTTTGACAGTGTTTGAGGTAAGAGGAGTGCTGTTCCCTGCTCGGTGCATTTTCTCTCTGGTACAGTTTTATATGGCCATCGATTTCATTTGAAAATGTTTGTCTGGCCTGGCAGCCCTAGTGAGCCTGCTGATAAAGGAGGCTTTTATTGCTCTCTCCTAGAGAGGTTGCTTAATGGCAGGCTGAGAGTAGGAGAATATGAATCTTTGTACACAAATTGAAGAATTAATTTCCTGGCATATCTAAGTACGAATTGTCTACAGTTTCAGAGGCTGCTTTGAGTTCTCTGTACAATGCTTTTAAGAGTTATTGCTCTTTTTATGGTCAGAAGAATGAGTATGAGTACCTGATGCTGGCCCCTGCAAACCGTAACGCTAAGAGGGAAGGCAAAGTTGCTTTTATTTTTCTGACAGTCTCATAGTTATGGTTGATGCTCTTGAACTACATCCCACAAGTTTGTCGCTGTAGCAATGGGTCTCTTTTAGAAGACCACATCCCACTCTTAACCTTTATAAAAGAACAAAGTTATGGTTAAAAGCCTAAATATTGATCTGTGTGCCTATTGGAAGAAATAAAAGTGCTCTGTGAATGGCTCTGTTTCATCAACTGGTTTCTCAGTGACCAGGGCAGTGTCTGGCCCTAATGATGTCCTGGGGTTGGGTTCGTGTCATACCTCACCCTGGTCTTTGGTGGTATCTACATCGAGTTCCTGTCTGATCTGTGCTCCTAAACCAGAGGGGTTTATATCCTTCCCAGTGTGCCACTCTTTAGATAGAGCAAACAAGTCTGTTCTTAAAAGATGTGTTATTTTGCCAAATTCTCCCTGTTGTTGTTGTCTTCTTCACTTAAAATGTTCACTTTATTGCTCTGAGCTTGCACAGGGAGCTTGGGCTCGATCTGGTTTGCCTTCCTCTCCAAAAGGACTGATTTTTGAAATAGGGATGGTGTCATGCAGCAGCAGCCTGCTGTGATTAGGCTGATTTTCGTGAAGAAGAAAACACGTTTGATTCCTGAGCCTCTGCCTCTCTGGAGGAGGGAGGGAAGGTTGTACAAACAAAATAATTGTGCCCAGAACCAAGCAGAACAAAGAAATCACTGTGTAAGTGTAGAGTGAGGGATG
>BJBW01010032.1:0-29598 GCA_004320125.1 Scolopax mira
ACCTTCTCCCCCTCCTGACATTTATTTTAAAATATGAGTTGAGTATAAGAAGTTCCACCTAAACATGAGGATGAACTTCATTACTGTGTGAGTGGTAGAGCACTGGAACAAGCTGCCCAGAGAAGTGGTGGAGTCTCTTTCTTTGGAGACATTCAAATCCCGCCTTGACAAGTTCCTGTGCAACCTCCTCTAGATAGACCTGCTTTGGCAGGGGGGTTGGATTAGATAATCTCCAGAGGTCCCTTACAACCCCATATGATTCTATGATTCAGTTCAGAATGGCATAGTAGAAAATTATCTGAAGCACTGCATGAGTCTATCATGTTTTCTAGCACTCTTTAGGCTGTAGCTGAGGCTTACAACTTGGGGATGTAGTGAGTCTTTTCTCACAAGCAGTTTCTTGGCTTGGTCAGAAGAATGCCTCAAAACCAGTAAAGCCCTCCCCTGACTGGCACTAGTGCTGTCTGCCACCTGCATTAGGAAGTCACATGCAGGAAAAATGCCCATTTTCTCCTACAGTGAAATGACAGGGCTCCCTTCAACATCACTCTTGCTTTGAGTGTTGTGTATATGTCTTGTATATGTCTATATGTATGTATACATACAATTTCTTCTGTGTAATTTTCTGTTTAAAGCTAGCTACTTGGATCTTTCATCATACACATCTGAATATCAAACCAATTTGTAAAGCTCAAATGTGTTTGTATAATTCACAAATGGATGGAGAGTTTACTTTAATTTTCATCTGTGAAAATACTAACACAGAATTCACCAGTCTTGCTCTACAATTTAAAATGTAAATCATCTCAAATCAGTTACCTGCTGAATATTGCAACATGAAGAAAAGCTTTTTGAGATAGTCATGGTAAATGGAATGCTATGATTTTATACAGGAACCATGCCAAGGTCATTGCTGAGATGGGATGAGTTTGCTGGCAACCAGTTGGTAAAAGGAGGAAACGCTGATTTTTATTTAATTTTAATTTTGCATTCATGTGGCTGAGAAAACTCTTCCATTTCTCCCTTTTGCTGTAGCACTCTGGTGTTAAGTGTTAGGTGTTAGTTTACATGCATATACTCTGGGCTTTGCTTTATTTATTAATTTTTTGTCTCCTCTTTTCCTCCTTGTGCCTTTGCTATCAGGAAAAGTTGAATAGTTCCCATGAAGCTGGCATGGGCTAAAACTGAGCAATTCTCACATTAGGGATATTCAGATTTTTAATTCTAATTGCAGCCAACACAAAACACAGACATAAAGATATCAAAGATGGCATCTTTGTTTGATGAATACTTACATCACATCATATGTTTCTTTGCACATCATTTCATTTCATATAAAATATTTCAATTGACACATTTACTGTGAAGAAGTCTAATAATCTATATTTTATGATTAATTCCATTTACAACCATGGTGTAAAATCAATTTAGATTTTCATATTCTCATAGGAGAGTTCTGCCAAAAGGCCTCAGCACCCATGGCAATTCTTCACACTCATGAGACTGGGTACTATATGAATTGTCCAGAGTAGAAGCCTGCACTCACACACTTTTTGGCTGTTCTTCAGTGTGCACTCAAATATTTCATGGTATTCAGTGAAAAAGTAGGAAACAAAACTGAGGAGACAAGCAATACAACTCAGAATTTAAAAAAAAAAAAAAAAAAAGAAAGTGTGGGGGAGATGAGCTGTACTTTATTAACAACAATTTTGTACTGTAAGGGAAAAAGCCTGTAGAGAACTTGGTGACTGTTGTGTGTCTGCCTTTATCTGACTTGTGTTTTTTGACAGCTGAATTTAGAAGGGAGGATGGAAAGGAAAAAACCAAATTAATTTTTTTTACTACAGTGTTTTAAGCTTCAGTCTGACTTGAAATCTTGTCTGACCTAAAATCATGTCTTTGCAGTAGAATTTTAAATGAGGAGATACATAGACAACAAATAACTACACCTGCAGTCATTTGAATGACGATGCTGAAAAGAATTGTCATGCTGCCCATGTATTCAGCAGTAAGAGGGAGCAATTTCCAGGGGACCATCAGAGCAAATGCTTCAGGACTATCAGAAGAGCAGAAAAACAGGAATCTGTCAGGCATAAATGGCAGAGAGGAACCTGTCCTAGCCACAGGGAAGGGAGGGGAGGAGGATTGTTTCACGGGAAGGTTGGTAGGCTGAGAGAAGAGCCTGAAAGTCACACTGCAGCCACGGCAGAGGAATGGGTAATTTATTGCTCATCATTGTTGACAAGGCATTGTATTAATATTAAACCTTCTGAATATAAGGAGAGGGGAATTTCAAGCAGCTGTTGGCATTCTGATGGCTATTTTACACTTCAGGCAGGAGCATTTCACTGTGCGGCTTACAGTGCTGGTCTAGTGGTACATGCCCTGGCTGTATTGCCCAATAAAGACTTTTGGTAACACAGTTCTTTTATGACCTATGATTTGTTTTGAAAGAAAAGTAGGAGCAGGGTTGTGAAAGGAGCCTGATTTGCTATAGGAGATCATTGGGGATGCACGACTAAGGTATATTGCACCGGTGTGCTTTGTTCACAACTGCACTATTGAAAAAAACAGATCTGGGGTACAGAATGTATTTGCTTCTCCCCAAAATAAATGTGCATCTCACTGTGATGACTGCTGTTGTCTGCATTAATAAAGAGGCTTCTCAGCTGTGAGAGAATGAATGCTTTGCTTAGCCTGGTTATCAGCTCTAGGACTCAGGCGTCCAGCTTGATCAATGTAGATAGACAGTTGTGCTGCAGTGGGGGTTTGACTGATATGTATGAGGTTGGAAATTTCTGCATACCCAGAACCACTTAGAGAGTTATGAGCTTGCTTTGTTCTAAACATTCAGAGCTACAGGGGATGTAGCTTACACTTGCAGCATGTAAGCGAGATGGACTGAAACCTGCCTCCAAGGCCTAAACCTTGTTGTTTCATAAAAAAAAATAATATCCGTTTTTATTTTTTTTTTACTCTCATTTGCTTTTTACCTGGCAGAACAAAAATGCTTCATTCTAAGAAACATGAAGAATTGGTAGTGAGGCAATGCGGTGAAATGTGGCCCAAATACAATTTTTTTTGTTTGTATTAGGGCTTTCATGGCTCAGTTTGACAACATTACTACTTTGTCCTGGAACGACTGTGGAGCATTGACAATGCTTCTAAGATAATAGAGAACTTTTATCTTATAATTCTGGCCAAGTCCTCCAGTTAGGACAAACGATTAAGTCAAGGTACATTTGCAACCAGTGCATTTCAGTCTGCACAAAAACCCTTTCTCTGACAGAAAATACCCCTTGAGCTTTTTCGGCTAGATGAGGATTTTGAAGTGTAGCAATCCACGTGAAGCATTTGGAGTTCAGCAAGTAGAAAGGAATGCATTCTCTGAGAACAATAAAATCTTAGAGGAATATTACCATAATAATTTGTCAATGAAATAAAAATGGCAGCAAGACAGTTGTGGGAGTAATATGATCTACTTCAGAAAAGAAAGTCTTTGCTAATTGGTTAGTATGGTAATAAAAATATGTAATAGTTAAAGTTATGAATCAGACTGCGTGCAGGTTGCATGATCAGATATATTTAATCTATTTTATAAGATGTTGATCTGGTTGAGCTTTTCAGATGACGGGAATTTTGATAAGGTAGACAGCTCAATGTGGAAGTAAGGTAAGTTAATATTTGTTTTGATAAGATGTCTTACAGTGTAGCTACATTAATCGTGTAAATAAGAAAAAGACATATCTGAAGAATGTTTTGGGAAAACTTTACCCGAGGTGATATCCCACACCATTTGGTAGTCAACTTGTTTTATCAAGCCAAGGATAGTCTGAAAAAGGGCATCACAAAATTTTCTTCTGTGGAAATGTTACCTATTAATTTTTTCCTAACCAAATTTGAACTTTTTGGTGTTAGATTAAACTCTTCTCAGCCATATAAGCTTCCAAAAAAGTAACAGTAATTAATGGAATCTTATCTAACTCCAATATAACCTAATGGTCAGTGTGGGAAATGTATTTTTATTGATCATAGTAATGACAGAGAATAGCCTTCTAATGTATCCTAACCTGGTCATAATGAAGTGGACAGACATTATGATACCCTCCTAATTTTTTTCCCCTTTCCAGGACAGTGTCTAATGTACTATAATTATCAATTTAAACTCAGTAAGTTGTTTTCCATGCATAGACCTTTAATTTTAGATAGCATACTATGTTTCCATTTCCAAGTCTCTCATTCATGTGTGTTTGTTATAATTTGTATGTATGTATTCTATGATTCTATATCATGATTCACCATAAAAGGCAAATTCTTCATTTGTTCTACCAATAATTCCCTACCAAAATAATTGTTTTCTGGAGGATGCCACAGCAGTAATTTCCTCTTTCTAGTTATGCAAGACCAAAAGGTAAACCTCCTACTGGTTCAATTATGTGTAAAAGCTGCTTCAGTTTATGTGCTAAGAGATGCTTTAGCACTTAAGGCTAAATTAGTACTAATCATGTTTGTAGAACTATTGACAATTGTTATGTCCTCTAGCTTAGTCTTTGAAAAGAAGGGTATTTTTAATCTTCAGTTGTAGATTTTAGTTATCCATAATTAACATTAAGAATTAATTGCAAGCCAGTGTGGAGAAATAGACAGGATAACAGACATTTGTCCTCCCCAGTGGATGGAAGGACAAGGATAAGGGTCAACTTTAAGTGGTGACCTGGTTACATTTTCAAAGGAATTTCTTAATTTTTCAAAAATGGGGAAAAAAAAAAAATTAAAATCTGTGTCTCATTCAAAGCAATTAGAGAAATCCTTAGTGACCTGGGTAGCAAAAATAGTTACCTCATATAAGTCCATGCTAATTTATACTGAAGCAAGGCCCAGTTTTGATATATCTTTTACAGATGACTGTGGGGAAGTTATCTAGATTCATTCAGTGCTGTTCAACATCTTTGTCAGAAACATGCATAGTGGAATAGAGTGCACCCTCAGCAGGTTTGCCAATGACACCAAGTCGTGTGATGCGGTCGACATGCTGGAGGGAAAGGATGCCATCCAGAGGGACCTGGACAGGTTTGAGAAATGAGCCCATGTGAACCTCATGAAGTTCAACCAAGCCAAGTGCAGGGTCCTGCACCTGGGACATGGCAATCCCAGGCACAAATACAGCCTGGGCAGAGAATGGATTGAGAGCAGCCCTGAGGAGAGGACTTGGGGATGCTGGTGGATGAGAAGCTCAACATGAGTTGGCAATGTGCGCTGGCAACCCAGAAAGCCAACTAAATCCTGGGCTGCATCATAAGAACTGTGGCTAGTAAGTCAAGGAAAGTGATTCTTCTTCCCCTCTACTCTGCTCTCGTGAGACCCACCTGGAGTACTGAGTACTGCATCTAGGTCTGGATTCCTCAGCACAAGAAGGACATGGACCTGTTAGAATGAGTCCTCGCCTATGAAGACAGGCTGAAAGAGTTGGGGAAAGAGTTCAGCCTGGAGAAGAGAAGGCTCTAGGGAAATCTTATAGCAGTCTTCCAATACTTAAAGGGGACCTACAGGAGAGTCTGGGGCGGAGTCTTTACCAAGGAGTGTAGTGATAGGAGGAGGGGTAACAGTTTTAAACTGAAAGAGAGGAGATTTAGATTACATACCAGGAAGAAATTCTTTGTGTGAGGGCAGTGAAACACTGGAAAAGGTTACCCAGGGAAGTTGTGGATGCCCCATCCCTAGAAGAGTTCAAGGCCAGGCTGGATGGGGCTTTGAGCAACCTGCTCTAGAGGGAGGTGTCCCTGCCCATGGCAGGGGGGTTGGAACTCAATGATCTTTAAGGTCCCTTCCAACTCTAACCATTCTATGATTCTATGTTTCTATGTTGATGAGAGAGAGAAGCCATTCCATAATTCTAGCAGAAGATAAATAAGCAGGGTGAAATTTGTCGTGACAGTGGTTATTCTTGGAATCTTTTTCCACATCTGTGAAATTCATATGAAATGTCAGTAAATTCAAAGTAAACTTTGTTTGGAGGAACAATATGACTGTTCCAGAAGATTATGATTACAGTTTATTGGGGACTTTTTCCCTCAAGAAGAAAGCTTACAATTTGTTCTACATTATTTCTTCTCCCTCCTCCCCACCAAATAACATTTGGTGTTAGTAAAAATAGACCTTGTCAATTTACATATCTCAAATTCAGACATAATGTATATGTCTTGGGAATATGTTACACAGTATATAAGATACATAGTCTTGGAGGTAAAGCAGCATGGCTGTGACTAATCTTCTGCTATCCACAGTTTAAACTCTGGCTTTACCCCATGCTGAGGAAAGGATAATCTCAATCTAGGAGGAATTTGTCTGTCATCACCTTTGAAAAAGCAAGTTCTGTGGGCACTATTGCCTACAATTACCCTGAGAAATAATTCTTGTTCCAGGTATGGTGGAACAATAATTGAACTTTGAGTTTTTACTAACCACTTGACCAGGTTTCCTAATCAATCCAGACGTTTTTCTCAGGCAGAGTATATAAACCTTTCTATCCCTGTTATCCAATAATACAGACACTAATTATAAAGAAAATAGGTTTAATTCAATACCATCAAATATCTGTCATTCATTAAACATATGAAAATTTAATGGCCTTAACATCACAACCTTCATACATTTTAAAAGTGAGCTTTTCCTAAAGTATCAGTATTGTTCTAACAATTTCTTGTAAAGTCATTGATTTTATGTTGCTGCAGGGAAGGTGTAATTTATTACTGTTAACAATGCTTCCGTGATTACCTGAAATGTTCCTTGTTGCCACCAATTAATTAACCCATTAGAAAGTATCCTTCCTTTTAGAATAGATGATGAGGGTTTTTTTATAAGATTTATCTGACATCTCTGGTCATCATGTGAAGCAATATAAGAATTCTGGAAAACATCTTTTGCTTCATTTTCCTGTAAGTGTCCTGTTCAAGTTAGTCTCAGCATAGTCAGGTGTTTGGCAAATTATTTGCTTGGTCAGTCTTTACAGTGTCTGATTCTGCAGTGGGATCTTGTCTGTGGTTGGATTCATGTTATTGTACTGGTTAAAATACTGTATTGTACTGGTTACAATATTTTATTGGTTATTGGTTGATTCTGTGAACTTACTGTCTTTGTGATAAATCACTGGAAAAAACAAAGGTTTATAAGCTTAAGTAGCCAGTTGATGAAGACTTGTTTCTACATACCTTAATAAGTACTTCATACATGCATCACTGGGGAAAGGAGGGCTGCCTGTAATGTTATCTTTATGGTATTAGCCAAACATTGAGATGGTATTATTTAGGAAGATGCTCACTGTTGCAGATGGTCATGCATAGCAGTCATGAAATTCAGTGATGCTGCTATAAGAAATTGTCTTGGTAATTGACAGTTCAAGCGCAAGGATGTCAGATTTGCTGGCTCCATGCTGGTCTCTGCAGAGATGGCTCTGAGCATCAGGTGTGAGGGTGCACGGCGAGCAGTGAGGGAAACAAAACCTTCAGTGCTAATCTGTTCCTGTTGATATCATCAAGATCTTGGTTTGAAAAGCAGGTTTATCTTGTGTATGCATGGCTAGTATTGCAGCATTCCTTGTCTTTCTAAATACTCCTTGGGACATCTTCCAGGAATTTCTGTTTTTCCAACTGATCTTTGTAATAATGTTTTTGTATGCAGTTCTGATTTTTTAAAACTTCTTTCTGCTGTTCTCCCCATGTTCTCCTTTCTCTTCTCACCTGGCTCATTGCCTGATTGTCTGAAATTGCTCCGTCTCATTTATGTTACCTCATTTTATTTGTGTCTTGCTACTGTCAGCTTATGTGATAAAACACGTCTGCACACCCACAAAGGAGCTCAGAAAACCAGTGGCAGGAAGGGAAGCCCAAATAATACCCTGCCAGGCTACTTCCAAGCCATCACAGGGCCCTTTCACCCATCCAGGACACATATGCACAAGCCCGGAGCAAGACATGAATGCATTACAAAGGGTGGGAACCTGAATCTAGAACTCCCAAGGAACTACCACCTTGTCATGCCTCTTCCTGTGGCATATGAATGCACGTGGGTCAGAGGTGCAATCAGAATCCTTGATTACAACAAACACTCAGTTTATGTAGTACTAAGTATCTTTTTTCCCAACCGACACCCCCTTGTCAGATGGGCAGAATTCCCCCCAATCAGTAGGGCCGTTATTCTGTTTATGGGTCGTTAGGACTTGCTAGCAGCCTGTCCCCCTGCCAGTGTTCCTGCTTCTTCTATTCCTTCTTCTGATCTTTGCTTCTTTCACAATCCTGTTAACCCACATCTTCCCAGAGCTGTCCCAGCTGAGCCATCAGTCCCAGTGTCCAGGCATGAATTCCATCACAATAAATCAAATTGATATGGATTCTACAAATCATCAGAGGAGTTGCTTCCTAGGTGTGGGATACGGGGGAAAAGCAGTTTGGAATCACATAGGATTTATACGGCCTTTAGGGCAGGAATCAATGGTAGGAAAAGGGAGAGGTTAATGTAATTTTGGGAGGAACAGGAGTGGGAAAACAGGAAGGAAAAAGGGATTAAAAGGGGCTATCACATGTAAATAGTTTTTTCAGAATTTTTTTTGGCCTTGCCCTGCACACGCTCACCACAGCCTGTTCTACTTGTTAAACTCCTTTCTAACTCTTCGCTGAGTGAGTGGATGCTCTTCTATGTGTGCAGGGGGGTCTGTGTGCAGCAACTGGGGTCACACCCCACAGGGTGGACTGACCATGTGTCCATGGTGCTAGCAACTTAAAGGAGCACATTCAATTTGCTCCTCAATAAAACTATCAAAACAAATTATTTAGATCATTGTAGTTGATGTGAAATGCATAGAGATGAGTCAAAGAGGAAAATGCCTGAAAGTGTATGAAAAGTAAAATGTTACTGCCTCCGAGGGGCATAGATCTTACAAAGGGAAGAGAATTTGGAGATTGTGGGGTGTGAAACTGTACTATTGAGCCAAGTGCAGAGGGATCAAGGTGGACCATCAGGTGCATCTTGAACAAGTGTAGGGAAAATGTTCAGGTAAGTGGGGTAAAAAGAAGCTGGTTGAGGGCATATATGTTGCTGCTTAATATGCTTGTATGCCTGAGCTTGACTACCACAGTATCTATCCTGTATCCCTCTTAAATCCTATTTATAACCATCCTCCATGCAGGTGGTGCAATCTCTGTTCTGTGTGTGGGTGAACGCCACTAAACTGCAGTTCAGACTAGTCCTCAGGTAGGCTAAGAGGTCTGAGTACCAGCACCTGCAGTGAGCACAAATCTCAGAGACTCAAGGCGTCAGCTGCTGGAGGAGCCCTGGGGTCTGGGAGACAGCTACTGGCAAGACCAAGGGACCAGAACCCGGTAATGGAGAGGCAAGCAACATATGTGTGCTTCTGTCCCAGTGCTGAACTTGGTTCTTACAAGCCAGGGAGAAAGATCAGGCCATCTGTATTATTCCTGGATACCATTAAAGGTACTATTCTGTCTATGCTGATCTGTATGGCTGGCTGTGAGTGTATGTAAATATATATGTATATATTTATAGTGTGTATCTGGCTGGCTGCAAACACACATGGGCAGCCTTTCTACTGGTTCCATCTGGGAACTTGGAACCACTGCAGCCTTGCATCAACCCAGCTAAGGTAAAAGGAAACTTCCTGGGTCCTGAAGCCTGCAATATTTGGCCACCTTTTCTTTTTGAAAGAAAACCAGGTAAATACATTCAAAATGTGATCATGACAACCAGTTACTACATTTTAATTTTAAATGTCTAGTGCAATGTATGCATGTAATACTCATTCATTTTGTTAAACTGAAACATGATTTAGAATAAACACCAAAGTCTGGTACAGAGCAACAAGTACTAATGAATTTTAACTTGCCTTACTGTGTAAATGGGCTTTGATTACCTTCCTATGCTGATTGCTAAAAGGGGACTTTCTGAACAGGAAAGTCATGTAGACTTAATTCAGGAAAGTAGTAATACAAAAATTGAGTTTTGCTCACTGTAAAGTATAAAATGAGGATTCCTAGAGAGATAACAAATTACCTGAGGATAATCTGACTAATCAGTGAGACATTGAAAGTGGTGTTCCATACTTTAGTATTCTTACAGCTTTTGTGCATGTTTATATATTTTAATTGGAAAAAATACAGATTTTTTGCCACCTGGTGTTTTTACTTAGCTTTCCCCACCTGCTTAGCTGTGGGATATGAATAGATTGCAATGTATGGACTAATAATCTAAATAATAACATAGCTATTAATTCAGTATTATTGTGAAAAGGAACAACATGACTTAAGTGTACTAAGTGTATTCCTGCCTGCTTTTCTTACAAAGTTGTTAATCTACATATAAAAATTATATTGAATTAGTGCTTGCAAAGGAGGAATTGACTGCACAGGGGATGATGCTATTGCTTAATAATAGTGTTCTCTTTAGTCTGTCAAGCAAGAACATAACAAGATTCAACAGTTGGAAATTTAAGTCAGTAAAGTCCAAACTGTAAAGTCTGTGAAGACTGCAGGCAGTGAGGGCAAGCAACTGTTGGAGCAGATTACTGAGAGGCATAGTAAATTTTTCATTTTCTTGTTTCCTGACTAATTGTCTTTCTTGGGAATATCATCTGATTTGTTAGATACAGAAATTATATGAAGGTTTTTTAAATTCTGTGTAATTCTCATAGTTGAGCTAGTTCAAGAGAAGAAAATATCAACTGTAAGTCAGCTCAAAAAGTTCAGTGTACTAGTAGGTCACAATGCAATGGTATTTAGCTTAAATGACTTCTCATAGCCCATATGGTGGTAGGAGAGACATATTTTGGTAACATAATTCAACTAGGAAGAGGATGTGACTGGTATATTTATCTTTCGCTACTGTCAGTTCCTGCTGGAGTGGTGAGTTCCATGTCATGGGTTAGATGGTGAAAGGCCTACTGCTGCTTATAAAGTGGTTTTGGTCTTGCTTGTTGTGGGAAAAAAGATTACTCCCTCGCATCACTTACAGGAACATGGGTGTTGCTCAGACAAACTAGGACGAAACAATTCATTTGAACTGCAATAATGTGCTGGAAATCTGCATTTATGGCATCTAATCAACCTTCTGATTCATAAGCGGAAGAGGACAAACTATTGGCAGTATGTTCTGCTGTTGGTCTTTGCTTTGGTCATGGCCAAACATCTATCAACAAGGGAAAGAAAGTTTGTTTTAAGATATCTTGGCCAAGTTTAAGGTTTGTTTAGTTATGGTGGGATGTAGAAGGTACCTGGGTATTGCGATAAAATATACAGGCCCTTGTTGTCGAGCAGTTGATTCTGTCAGAAATGGTACAGGTTGCTTTTCAGGAGAATGATATGATGAATACTTTGTTAATCAGACATCACACGTGAAGTATAGAACTGTAGGACCTTTGTGTAAAATTACAGGTTTATACTATGTTTGTATCTGACCAGTGCCAGCATACTATTTTGATTCTTTTCTAAGTGTTTAATATTTCTTGAGCAATAAATCGCATTTTTTTAAAACAAAACAAGAAAAACCTCTGATAGTCAAGTTCCTTTTGCTACAGTAATAGCAATGTCTAACATAAAAATGAGCACAGAGTAATTTTTTGATAAAATGAAGCACAAAGAATAGGGAATAAAAGAAAATGCAGTGCTTGTCAGAAATGGATGACAGAGGAACTGTAATAGAAGAAAGAATTCAGTTAAATTACATGCTTGAAAACACATGGCTAATAGATGGAGGAGAGATACATCAGTTACGTTAATGTGGATCAATAATTGATCTCCGCAAGGAGGGGTAAGAGACAAGTGTGTGCCATTAATGAGAAGGAATTAAATACAGTCAAGAAGTCAAAAGCATGCATCATAAAATATGAATAGTGAGACTGAGTGATGAAACACGACAGACTTCTATTCAACATGAAGGTTTTTGGTCTTGCTCCTTAGCTTTATCAGAAAAAAGGAATAGCCTTTCTGAAGAATTGAATGTGCTTTCCTTTAAAAGTAGAAAATTATAGCTCTTTAAAATTCAAAACAAATTCTTGTCTGTGAATCCAAAAAGTTATCATCTGTTATCTAATGCTTAAATGTCTAAAGATGATTAATATAGAATGTAGCTAGTAAAGAATTCTGGACAACTATAACTAATGAAGCAAAATGAAATTGGTTTAAAAAGAAAGGAAAGAGGAGAAGAGGTGAACTGAGAGATGTAAGATTGACAGATGAGAAATTCCAGTGCATTGAAAATAATGACATCTTTATTTCACTAGAGCTTTTCTATTGTTGCACAAAAGAAAGACTGAAATGGCATAAAACCAAAGAAAGTCATATCTGTTTCTTTTGTGAATAATGAAGAATTGAAAACTTGAGAAAAACTCAATGCCTACAAAAGTGAAAATTTGAAAGTTGATATCTCTGTAGAGGAACAGAGAGGTACTCTAAGAAAAAACCACAATTTTTATAGACATCAATAAATTAAAAAAGGAAAAGTTATTGACAGAAAAGCAAAGAGAAAAAGTTGTTACACTACAATGAGGAATAGAAATCATTATCTCATTTCCATGGGTAGCAGTTCTATTTTTTTTTTTACTGTAAAATGTAGTGTACATTAAAATTTTACTACAGGCATAACAGTCGTGTGAATTGGAGGGTCAAGCTCTTAGCAAGAATTAGCAAAGTCTAATTTCTGTGGGTTCTGTGTTAGAATTTGTCAGATTCAACCACTTGCTTTTACTCCTACCAAACCTCTGCCTCTGGCCCACATGTCCATATTCTGTGATGCAGCCCTCTCCTATGAAAACTTTGGAGTATCTTGGTTCTTTCCCAGTTACCCTCTGGGAGAAAGCATCCAAGAGGTCTACTTTCGATGGAGACTTCTCATTGCATATGGTTCCTGCACAGTCCTATGCTTCTGGACCTCACAGCTGGTGGGTTTTTTTTAAATTCTACTATTGAAGATGAAAAAATAGATGGCAAGAACTTCACTGAGGTAAGGTTTTACACTGATAATAAAGATAATGCTTACAACCGGTTAGTAACTGAATAAGGTAAGTTTGCAGGACTGGCTAATTAAATATGTCCATAACACAGCCTTTTTTTATCTTTCCATTCTTTTTGCAATGAAAATCTTTAGATGGGAGGAAAAAAATAATATCAGGATTTCATCCAAATCTCACTTTAATTGATGAATCATCAACAAGTTCTGGATGAAACATTCAGCTTGCTTTATTTGGATATTGGGAGTTTTTTAAAAAAATTATTCTTTGTATGATCTGAGAAATTCTTCCAAACGCTTTAATTCTAGTAACTCATTTAAAATTTTATCAATTAATCTTTGAAGACTGTGCTCTCTGAATAATTGGAGTAAGTTCCCCAGAACGCTGATGTGCTTTTTTTTTTTGCTCCGTCTGTGCAGCAATAGCCATTTTATGGAAGAGAAGTGAAGTAAACAGACACTGTTGTATCTTGAACAGTGCACTATTTTCTCTTTGAATGAAGGCATGTATTCAAGGATTTGTCTCAGTATTTTTCCCCTGATATATATATATATATTTAATTCTTGAACTGTATCAAATCACTGTCTCTATCATCTTTACATGTCTGCATTGTTCAGCCTGGAGAAGAGGAGGCTCCGGGGAGACCTNNCTACAGGAAAGCTGGGGAGAGTCTGTTCACAAAGGCCGTCAATGACAGAACAAGGGGTAATGGGTTTAAACTGGAGAAGATCAGATTTAGATTAGACATTAGGAATAAGTTCTTTACTGTGAGGGTGGTGGAGCACTGGAACAGGTTGGTTGTTGAGGCCCCTTCTCCACCTTGAAAGGAGACATTCAAGGGGAGGCTCAACGAGGCCCTGGGCAACCTGGTCTAGTTGGGGGTCTCCCTGTGCAGGTCGGACTAGATGACCTTTGAAGGTCCCTTCCGGCCCAGATGATTCTATGATTTTATGATTTGCCCTTTGTCAGGTACTGACTGCAAAAAGTTTAGTGCTGAAGAGTGGATGGTATTGTGGAGGGAAGAGGAGAGAGGCAAAGTCCATTTATTGTGCTGTATCTCTCTTTATAGTCTCAAGCTCTAAGAAATTAATAGAATCATAGAATAGTTTGTGTTGGAAGGGATCTTTAAAGGTCATCTTGTCCAGTCTCCCTATGATGATCAGGGACATCTTCAATTTGATCAGGTTGCTCAGAACTCTATCCAACCTGACCTTGAATGTTTTCAGGGATGGGGCATCTATCACCTCTCTGGGCAACCTCTTCCAGTGTTTCATCACCCTCATTGTAAAAAATTTGTCCTTATATCTGTTCTAACTCTACCCCCTTTTAGTTAAAAAACATTATCCATTGTCATATCACAACAGACTCTCCTAAAATGTTTGTCCCCATATTTCTTATAAACTGCCTTTAAGTCCTGAAAGGCTGCTATAAGGTCTTCCTGGAGCCTTCTTTTCTACAGGCTGAACGACCCCAACTGTCTTATCTTTTCTGCATAGTAAAGGTGTTCCATCCCTCTGATAATTGCCCTCCTCTGAACCTGCTGCAAGAGGTCTAGGTCCTTCCTGTGCTGAGGGCTCCAGAGCTGAATACAATTACTCGAGGTAGGCTTTCACCAGAGTGGAGTAGAGAGGAAGAATCACCTCCTATTTCTTCTGGTGCAGCCTAGGGTACAGTTGGCCTGCTGGTCTACAAGTGTAAATGGTCAGCTTGTGTCCAGCTTTTCATCTACCAGTACCCCCAAGTCCTTTTTGGCAGAGCTACTACCAATACCTTCATCCCCCAGCCTGTATTGATACCAGGGGTTGCCCCAATCCAGGTGCAGGACCCTGCACTTAGCCTTGTTGAACTTCATGAGGTTCACATGGGCCCACTTCTTAAGCCCTGTCCAGATCCCTCTGGATGGTATTCTGTCCCTCAAGCATGTCAATCACATCACTCAGTTTGATGTCATCTGCAAATTTGGTGAGAGTGCAATCATTCCCACTGCCTATGTCATCGATGAAGATATTGAACAGTTCTGGCCAAGTACAGACTCCCAAGGAACACCACTTGTTACTGATCTCCATCTGGACATTGAGATGTTGACCACTATCCTTTGGCTGTGATCATCCAAACAATTCCTCATCCACTGAACAGTCCATCCATCAAATCCATTTCTCTCCAATTTAGAAAGAAGGATATTTGTGGAGGACCATGCTAAAGGCCTTACAGAAATCCAGATAGATGACATCCATAATTCTTCCCTTTTTCACTGATGTAGTCACTCCATCAATATCATAGATTTTCAAATATTCAAGATGGCTATGGATTATCTTTTCTATTCAAGTATTTATGACAATTCCTACATAGATAGGCTCTTGAACCTGAAGTTGTCTTTCTCTTCTTCTCTCTCTTCCCCTCTCTTTTCCAGAGATGAGGAGCCATTATTAAAATTAATCAGCTAAGTACAGCACAAGTATCACTTGAGAATGCTTCCCGTTCTGCCTCGTTAATGGGCATAAACATCTCTGAGTACATCAATAATCGGTTTCATATATAATAGGAGTTTTATGATGTGGACACCTGGCCACTAGATGCTGGACTGAGATAAGCAACATTTTTTGTGTCTGGATCACAAAATGAGAGCTTGTAATGACTGAAATTAACTTCTGAGCTGGATTTAAATCAATGACTGACAAATGAAGGTCAAAATCTCATGATTAATGTGAATTTTTTTCCAATGGGGTTGTAGTGAAATTCTCCTACCGTGTCTGCATTATCATACTTGATCTCTATTTTAATTTTTGGAGACCATATCTGAATAGGAGATACACAATGTGGATGCAGAAATTGAGCAAAAAGTAGCACTCAGAAGGAAATATTAAAAATATTTTTTCATTTTGTGATAAAAGTATACATCCACACATAATTCATATACAGATTTTAGGATGAGCTTGAAATAAAAATTTTAAATATCTAATGTGTGTTTTAGTAGCAGTATCGCCTTTGGTAGGGAGAGTGACAGGGTAAGTGAGAATGGAAAAAGGAAAGAATTCCTGAGTGCATGTGATCCTGTGGCATCACCAATAGTGTTTTTTTTTATTTTACTTTATTTTTTCCCCCAACTCTTATTGGTAACTATTTTCATTGAAAAAAATTCTGTTCTGCTCAGAGATACCCTTTTAATTCAGTTGGAAAGTATCTTTTGGCTAATATGAATAGAAACCAGTAGTTCTTATGAAATAAATGTAGTTCTTATATGTAATAAAGTAGTTCTTATATGAAATAAAATACTGCCTGCAAGATTTCAGCAAACCAAGAGTTTTATAGTGATACAAGATAAATACATCAACCTTTTTCTAAAGATGTAAGAAGTAAATAGAAGAAAATTGAGATATGAGTAAATAATAGTGAAATACAGATATAAAATTTTAATAATAGCAGTCAGAAAATTCTACAGGTTGTTTTAAAAGAGAGAAAAATAACCCCAAACCACCAACCCTGAGATCTTTAAGTATTTTCTTAATATATCTGGCTGTAATAATCAATATCATATTTTGTTGGAGTTCACATTTTGTGGTGGATTAAACGGGCATTATTTTTATGGGCATACACTAGATAAATAGACACATTTAATCTTTGAACTGTATCACCTTAAAACCATGGTAACATCTTCTGTGATTATCAATATGATTACTACCAGGAAAAAACAAGACAGAAAGGAAAGATAAATAACCGTCTAACTTCCCATGCTGATTTAATATTAAAAAATGCCCCAATTTAAAACGTCATCCGCATGCAGCATGTATCTAAATGTGCTCTCAGGTCACCCCAGACAGCAAAAATCCTGTTTGGAAAAATGTGTATGTATATAAACACACATTTATTTAAAAAAAAAAATAAATATATATATATATATAAAATGAAACAAGATGAGGGTTATTTTGTAGAACTGGCTAGCAGCAGAAAGCTGACATCTCCTATGAAAATAATGTTTAATGAAGAAAAGCACTTCTGAATCATGACCTTAGATAAAAACTTCTGATGAACAGGGAAGGTCGTACTGCATATGAGTGCATGACTAGCTTTTCTGTGCAATGAAAAGTAAAACAGAGGTGAGCAGCAAAATCACTACATTTCTTTTGCATTCCAGGAGTACCTGAAATGAAAGTCATTCCAGAACTTCTGCATGTTTTTTTATGTATTTTGATTGATACTGAAAATTACTGGCAGGTGGGAAGGACTCCCTACTGTGCATATTACGACAGGCTGAGTATTCCAGAAGATTTTTCTAACTATAATAAGAGAAAACTCATAGTAGTCATCTATTACTCTCTTCTTCTTTAGAAGACTGCCTGGGGGACAAAATTTTGCTGGGGCAGAGAGGAAGGAGTGAAGAGAAGAGGACTTGAGGCTCAGATTGTCCAGTGTTCCTGATAAGCCTGAATAATTGCTATTCCTGTGGGTGTGGGTTTTTTTGTTTGGCTGTTTTTTTTGTTACTGTTTTTTGTTTGGTTGGTTGTTTTCTTTTACTGTATATAGTTATATGCTAGATCAGTGTCAGAGGTAGAACCAGAAAATGAGCTAATTGAATATGAGTGCTTGATGGGATGAAAGTATACAAAGGGATTACTGCTTTTTTTTTCTTTTCCCTAAATCATGCATAAGTTTGAGATACAATTTAGGGTTTCACCAAACTAAGTAATGAGCACTTCTGGTTGACTTTTTCTTTTAAAAATCCATCTTTATACTAATTATATATAAACATGGTTATACGGGTGAAAGTTAAATTTAAAACTAACATTTAAAAATGAGGACTAGTCTCAAATTACCATAGTATATGTTTTAATGTATTGCTACAATAAGTAACATGAACGTTGTCTATACAAAGAGAAATGCTTTATGTTAAGATTTATTTATTTTTTTTATCATGACCAATACATTAGGTCATATTTGAAAAGTAAAGCTTAAGCAAAGTATCCTTTCAGATAGTACCTGAAGGGGGCCCACAAGAAAGCTGGGGAAGGGACTGTTTACAAGGGCATGTAGCAATAGGATGATGAGTAAGGGTTTTAAACTAAAGCAGGGTAGGTTTAAATTGGACATTAGGAAGAAGTTTATTACAATGAGGGTGGTGAGACACTGGAACAGGTTGCCCAGAGAGGTGGTGGAGACCCCATCCCTGGAGACATTCAAGGTCAGGTTTGATGAGGCTCTGAACAATCTGATCTAGTTAAAGATCTGCTTACTGCAGGGGGTTGGACTAGATGACTTTTAAAGGTCCCTTCCAACCAAATACTTTCTATGATTGTCAGTTTATATTTTTAAGTGTATATCTTCACTTTTGTCGGGCTCTAACTTTCAGGATGAGGACTTTAGATTTTTTCATAAAACTATAATTTGCTTAAATGTTTACTGCTGGATATTGTACCAAACATGTTTTGTATTGGTTAATAATCATTGTAATGTCTACTAGCTTAAAGGGATACTAAGGCAATACTTATAGCCTTTTATACTTAAATTGTTTTCTAACTACAGATCTCTGAGGACTCTGGCAGTCAAAGTTAGACTAAATAAATGTGAATAGGAATGAATAAATATTATTTTGACGAGTAGATACTCTGCTGAAAAAATTAAGTTTCATCTGATGGAGAATTTACAGTTTTTATGCTCAATAAACCATTTGGGTTTTGCACTGTTGACAGAGCAATACCGAAGCATTTTCCCAAGCTGTCTGTTGTTACTGTTCACCTCTAGGCATTAAGTATTTTGGGAGCTATAGTGGATGGGAATCTCTCTTTCTCTATAGAGATGGCTTTACTTGATGTAAAATACCTACTTAGGTATTCACTGTGCCTGAGAAAAGGTGAGCATAACAGCATACAGCTGGACTAAATCACATACTAAGATGACTATATTTTGCCCTGCATTAGGAAGCTGTTTAGGGAAGCTGACCAGTCAACGAAAAGTATTTTTCAAAATGGATTAAAGTGATATCTTGAGGCTTTCTTCTAGTGTTTGCCATTAGTCAGTAATAATGAACTTGGATTATTTTATTTCACAATTACTATGGTTGTCATCTTAAAGGTGTTGATTTTGTTTCTGTTTCAGAGCTGAGGGCTCTAAGACAGCTCAGCGTTTGCCTGTCTGTGGGAATGAAAAAGTTGGAGACACGCTACTGAGTGAGAGCTCGACAGGTGTTCTTGTATTGATGGGAAGGAGGCCTTGAGATCAGTAAAACAATGTCCTTATATGTTGATGTGTGTGTGGTGGAAATGTAGCAAACAGATAGCAGTGTACCAAAACAGTAATGTTTTGTTAGCTAGATGGGATAAACATTTAAATGTAGCCAACTGTATTGCTCACAACAGTGTGTGGACACCCACTTGTAACCTATCTGAGTGAAGAGCACGTGATCAAAAGTCATAAACTATATATGCTGGAAAAGTGAAACAATAAACGTCTTCACCACTTAGCAGAGTCCGTACCTCAGGTGACCACCTGTCTCAGATCCTGCCGAAGGCCTTCACTGGGACAGCTTCACAAAGCTATAAAGTTAAATGATACCCTGTTCAGAGCCCTGATAAGGGCCTTCGCTGAAACAGATCAATGTTTGCCTGTTTCAGAGCCCTGTAATGGACTTTCACTGAGACAGCAAAGTTGAAAAGATGCAATGTTTTATTGAAGTGACACCTATAACAGATTTGGGATGTCCCTTGATAAATGCACACTAATATAGCTAAATTGATTGCAATAGCACTAATATACTACTAATAATATGCTAGCAAGAGGAATAATTAAACGAGTAAATGAGCAAATGAATAAATGCTATCCCAGGAGTTCTTTCACCAGGAGGTGAAGTTGCAATGCTTACCAAGAAGGTATCCCTGTTTTGGTAGAGGAAGGGGAGCACTTCCTGTTGCATGTCCTTTCTAGGTCTTTCTAGGAAGTTTCTTCTTCCTGTGAAAGATCTCTTGATCGTGTGTATGTGTATAGGTGTGTGGATATATGAGTATATCCAGATCCCCTCCATATTGCCCCTTATATCATAACCTTATCTGATCCCCTCCATGGGGATGACATTTTTGCATGATCTGGGTGGAGAGTCGGGTGCTATAGTCATACATGTTTAGCTCCTTTATGCTCATTATCATACTTAGGGTGTCAACTTTAATGTTAATTTCACAGGTAATTAAGCAAAAGGTCTCACTACTGGCATTCAAGATTCTGTGCTGAAGCCATTTATCTGCTTATTCCTTCCCTCCAGTGACTTTAAGCCAAAACAGGGCCACCTTGCTGTCACAAGACTCCATCCTTCGTCTTTTTTTCACACTGCCCTGTCGGCTATTCCACCAACAGGGTTTGCGCAGGAGATAAGCAGTCATCAGCATTGTTAACACATTATCCACCAAATTCACACAGCACTAAAAAAGTAATTTTGCTCGATAAAATGAGTTTTATCCCCCATTTTACATGCTCCTAGGAGATGAGAAGGCCTGGGTAGGAGTCTTACACTGAACCAGGTAATGACTTAAACCAGGCTCAGGATGAAATACCCTGTAGCTTTATGGTTTAGGGATACTCCAGGAACATGAAAGACTTAGAATTGTATTTCTTCCAAAAATGGAGATAACTGAACGTGAGGTGAACATCAGAATCTCCGAGTTACTGGGTTAAAAAGAAAGTGTAGTCTGCGTCCCCAGTTGACTCCAAAGTACCATCTTGCTTACTTTTCATTTGTTATATTTTCTCCAAATTGAAACATCTAAATTAACAAAAAAATCCACAAAGACCAAAGAAACAAAAAAAAGCCTATTTTTTAAAAAAGAAAATTGTGTGGAAGAGGCAAAAAAACCAAATCTGATATTTTTTTCCCTCTCTAAATTTGAAAGTTGAACTGGTAAAAGGAAAAGTTATTTCCTTGTGCCATCATAAATGTGAGACTTCCCTTGACCTTTAAGGTGTGTCTCAGCCTTTCTATCTAGAATAACTAATGTTTTGTCTTGTTCTTCCACAGAAATATTAACAGTAACTGGGAAGGTTATAAAGTTCTAGTAGCAGCAGCAATCATTCTTTCTTTGCGAAAAGCTAACACAAGGAGGAGGGGAAGTCTTGTAGTACTTATTGTGCTCATAGCTACTCTGCAATGGGTCAGCTGGTAAGCAAGCTGGGTTCACTCCACACTGTCTCTTATCTTCCTCTTGGCTAGAAATTGCACTGTAAAAATGTCCCAAGGGCTCAGTTCAGTGGCACTCTGTAAAGAGCAGGATCTGTGTCTGGTTTGGTTCCTCTTCAAGGTACTGAATTGAGAAGGAAACAAAACACTGCTAGAAATTAATTTGTTTTAGCGAGGATCAGACATGTCTGTTTGTAGAAAATATCAGTGATGCTTTGTTGCCTAGCTCATCCATTCTGGAAAAAGAATATATTGTAAGGTCTTAAGGACCTAATGTTACTTGTACTGCTGCAGGCAAAGAGGATGGAGAACATGCAGCAGAATTTTGTGGGCTTTTTCTGTTAGCTTCAATTCTGCTGAATCTTAAAAAAACTGTGCCTTAGAATAATAGGATCAGAGAGTCATTTAGGTTGAAAAAGTCCTTTAAGATCATCAAGTCCAATAGTTAACCTAGTACTACCAAGTCCACCAACATATCCCTAGGTGCCACATCTGCATGCCTTTTAAATACCTCTGGGAATGGTGACTCAACCAGTTCCCTGGGCAGCACTGTTGAAAACCCTGTCAATGAAGAAATTTTTCCTAATACCCAATCTAAACTTCCCATGGTGCAACTTGAGGCCATCTCCTCTTCTCCCATCACTTGACTTTTGGGAAAAAGAGACCAACCCCAGCCTCTCTACAACCTCCTTTCAGGTAGAGAGCGGTAAGATCTCCTCTCAGCCTTCTTTTCTCCAGATTAAACAACCCCAGTTCCCTCATCCACTCTTCACAGGACTTTGTTGTCTCTACCCTTCACCAGCTTTATTGCTCTTCTCTGGACACCCTGCAGAATCTCAATTTCTTTCTTGTAGTGAGGGGCCCAAAACTGAACACAGTACACAAGGTGCAGCCTCACCAGTACTGAGTACAGAGGGAAAATCACTTCCCTAGTCCTGCTGACCACACTATTTCTGATACAAGCCAGGATGCTGTTGGCCCTTTTGGCCACCTGGGCACCTGAGCACTGCTGGCTCAGGTTCAGACAACAGTTGACCAACACCCCAGGTCCTTTTCCGCTGATTCCAGACTTAGCTGATTTCAGCAGGTAAGTGCAATGGAAATGTAAATGTTACAATGAAGGCATTCATATTATACTTTGGCCTGCTTTAAAAATTGTTTGGTAAAGTCAGGGGTCCTACCAACAACTTTCTGAATTGGATTAAGGTTTCTTATTTCAGGAGTTTCTGCAGGTATCCCCTCTACTGCTTCTTTATGTTGTGCTATTTCATGGGCACATGTTATACCAACAAACTGACATTGTAAAATGAAGCAAGTTTTATTTCCCTTTGACTTTTTGGTGTATGTATTGTTTGCCATTGTAAGTTATTTGAAATTTGCTTTTGTTATGGAAATCTGAAAGTGATAATTCACATGCTTTCATAAAAACGAAGTTAGTTAACATGTTTAAAGCTTTTTGAGGAGTGCTCAAAAAGAGCATTCTAGAGCTCTCTTTCTAGAGCAATGACATATTCCTTACCATTACAATGTCTTACTACAACAAAAACAGAGAAGTATTCTACTTGGGGTTTGTAGACCCACCATTCCCCTAAAAGACAGAAATCTCCATCCAAAGTGTGCTCTTTTTCTTTCTGTCTTTTACATATCTATACTAGTTTTCACTGAAGTGGGATTTTTGTTCAGGATCAGTGGCCATGTGATTTGTTGGGGGTAACCTTGCTTGACTCCTGATCATTCAGCTCAAAATCAGTTAGAGAAACAATACTCTGTAAGAAAGCTCATTGAATTCAAATGGTGATATATATACAATTATGTGTGTAAGAACCTTAAAATAGGGATTAAACTGCAAAACATGTGAAATTTGACTGTGGTTTTCATTGGATATTGGGAACAGAGGATAACTATGCAGAGCCTAGACTACAGTAGAACCTATGGGAAGAAGGACTGGAAAGAGTATGCAAGGCTTATTTTATTGGCTTATAGTAAAAAGGGGCTAAAGATGGTTTTTTCAGTTCCTCTGTGCTATTTCATTTTCTGTTTCAGTGCTGTATGTTGACTTTTAATCTGAGACACTATGAACATCTTCTGTATCTCCTAAACACACATCTCAAATATGTGAGTACACAGGTAAATTCGTGTATATCTACTTGTCAACCTAACTGAATATTAAAGCTTGATAAACATTTGTTCAGAAAATAATTTAGGGTTATTAACTTTTTTGAAGGCAGTAGTTTCCATAAAATATTTACTGCTGTAAAAATGAGAAATTCCTTTGAAATAAGGGGTGATTTATGAAAAAATATTTTTCTGATACTGATTTCAAAGATTTCCATTGCAAACTTCAATTTTCTTTTTCATCTTAAAGTGATTATTGATACAATGAATTATTTTCAAGTGAGAGTGAGAGAAAAAACATCAATACTCAAGAAAATCATCTAGAAGGACTTAAATGCTTTTCATTACACTACAGCTGCTCTTAACTTTCCTGCAGTGAGGAAAGTTCACTACTCAGCCTGTTTTTTTCATTTTAGTTTTTAAGTATATGATTAAAAGTACTTAAATTTTTTAATATTCAGAATCTCAAGATACCTTTTATATTCTGTAAGACATAACTCTTCAGAACAGTTGTAATTAGTATCTATTTCATGAAGCTTTCAAAATGGTCAAAATTAATGAAATCATTTGTTCCTCTCATGGAACACCTCAGGTAATACCTCACTTATCTGTTTTGAAGGCACTGGGGATGAAAACAGGATATGCATATGGAAAAGAGAAAGAAACCTCCCTTCTCCTACAGAATGTGCATGTCTTTGGGATATTTAAAGATAACTAGAAGAGTTTTTTTCAATATATCAGTAAAAAAAAGGAAGGCTAGGGAAAATGTGGGCTTGCTAATGAATGAGGTGGGTGCCTTGGTGGTGGAAGACACAGAGAAGGCAGAGTTTCTGAATGCCTTCTTTGCTTCGGTCTTCACTGCCAAAGCTGCCCCTCATGAATCCCAGACCCTGGAGACAAGGGAGAGGGTCTGGAGAGAGGATGACTTCCCCACTCTTGGGAAGGACTGGGTTAGAGACCACTTGGCCAAACTAGACACCCATAAGTCCATGGGCCCTGATGGGATGCACCCATGAGTGCTGAGAGAACTGTCGATTGTTATTGCTAAGCCACTCTCTATGATTTTTGAGATATCTTGGAGAACAGGAGAAGTGCCTGAGGACTGGAGGAAGGTAAATATCACACCAGTCCACAAAAAGGGCAAGAAGGAGGACCCAGGGAACTACAGGCCAATTAGTCTCACCTCTGTCCCTGGGAAAATAACGGAGCAGCTCGTGCTGGATGTCATCTCCAAGTGCATTGAAGATCAAGAAGTTATCGGTATTGGTCAACATGGATTTTCCAAGGTTAAATCATGCTTGACCAAACCGATAGCCTTCTATGATGTTGTAACTGGCTGGTTAGATGGGAGAGCAGCAGATGTCATCTACCTTGACTTCATCAAGGCTTTTGACACTGTCTCCCATAACATCCTCATTAGGAAATTAAGGAAGTGTGGGATAGATGAGGGTACAGTGAGATGGGTTAAATCCTGGTTGTGTGAAAGAACTCAGAGGTTGTCATTAATGGAGTAGGGTCAAGTTGGAGGCCTGTGACCAGTGGTGTCCCTCAGGGGTCAATACTAGGCCCAGTCCTGTTCAAAATATTCATCAATGACCTGGGCAAGGGGACAGAGTGTATCCTCAGCAAGTTTGCTGATGATACCAAATTAGGAGGGCTGGCTCACACTCCAGAGGGCTGCGCCCCTATCCAGTGCGACCTGAACAGGCTGGAGAGCTGGGCAGAGAACCTAATGACGTTCAACAAGGACAAATGTAGGGTCCTGCACCTGGGGAGGAAGAAACCCAGGCAGTGATACAGGTTAGGGGTGGATCTTCTGGGAAGCACTACTGAGGAGAAGGATCTGGGTTTCCTGGTATATTGCATACTTTCCATGTGCCAGCAGTGTGCCCTTGTTGCCAAGAGGGCCAATGGAGTCTTGGGCTGCATAGGAATGTGTGGACATTAGATTGAGTGAGGTCATTCTCCCTCTCTACTCTACACTGGTGAGGCCACAACTGGAATACTGTGTCCAGTTTTGGGCTCTCCAGTTCAAGAGGGATGGGGAACTATGGAGTCCAATGTAGGGCAATGAAGAAGATTAAGGGATTGGAGCACCTCCTTTATGAAGAAAGTCTCAAAGAGCTGGGGCTCTTTAGCCTGGAGAAGACTGAGGGGAGACTTTATCTATGTTTACAAGTTACGAAAGGGTGGGTTGAAGGATGATGGAGCTGGACTCTTTTCAGTGGTTTCCAGCGAAAGGACAAGGGGGCATGGGCATAAGATGGAACATAGGAAGTTCCACTCAAATATGAGGAAAAACTTTACAGTAAAGGTGACAGAGCCCTGGAACAGACTGCTGAGAGAGGCCATGGAGTCCCCTTCTCTGGAGATTTTCAAGACCCGCCTGGATGCAGTCTTGAGTGATGTGCTCTGGGCAATCCTGCTTTGGCAGGGGAGTTGGACTAGATGATCTCTAGAGGCCCCTTCCAACTCTGTCAAATCCGTGAATCCATGAATTTCACCTCACCGCCCAGATATAAAACTAAAATACCGTTCCTGTCATAAAACTTAAGGGAAAAATATATATTTCAGAACATGCTTCTGAGGCTATGGTTTTGTCATGTCACTACATATAAAGTTAATGTAATGTTAGTTTACTAACATGCATAAGCCAGGTGATCAAAATGTGTCATGGTTGTCAAGGAATCTAGAATTTATCTAGTCCTAGTAACAAAGGCTGATTTTTTTAAAATACTATATTATATTTTCTGTTGTTGCTGTTAAAAGCTGAGACATTGTCTTTTCTTACTTGTGAGCAACTATAGGATTTTATTATGTCTAGCTTTTAAAGCTGACTGAGCAATTGATTAATTGAAATTCCATAAAAGAGAAGTTCAATATTGTTAAAAAGCTATGTCTGAAAATGCTTACCAATTCTACCTTGCCTAAAAATACAAATTAATTAGAATGAGTGGGATAGGAAAGGGAGGAAGGAAGTTTTTCTAATACATTCTTAATGATTTTTTTCCTTTCCTTTTTTAATACTTTCTTGAAAATGGAGGGGGGGAGAGGGAGGTCATTTACCTATTTAAGTGGCCTGCTAATTACCATTAAGGGTTTGATTTGGTCATTCATCCATCAAATGGGCACCACTTAACAGTAATTTCACTGTTAACAAAGCCTAATTATTTCATGGCAATTACTAGGATGCATGGCCTTAAGGCATTTTTCTTGTCATTTCCCCATATTGCTTACCACAACTTACTTTCTCTGACATCCTTAGACTAGAAATTAATTTTATCCTTTCATTTACTCCCTATATGTTCTAGTCCAGATCTAACTTTAGCAGAAGAGATATCTCTATCTAAACAGGAGCAAATATTATGAATTTTATGAGAAGCAGAACTAATTGTACTTCTTTGCTGATTGGTCTTCGTGTGTTTTATGAATGCTAATTTCTATGCTGTATGAAAGTCTGTATTGAAAATCCAGTGCTTGTCTTGGGCTGAAACAGATCGGTTTTAATATTAAGTACATATCTAATACTATTTGTGCAACATGAGCTTCAGTTCTGTTCATACCCTTGACCAAGCATGGGGAAATGCAGTTGTTATTAAGTAAGTTAATTAAGTACCAGAATGTACCTAGTTGTTTTTGTTGGTTTTTTGGTTGGTTTGGTTTTTTTTTTCCTCCCCTGTATATGTGTGTATGTCTGTGTTTAATATGAATTCAATTTAAACTAAGTAAAATTTAACGAAGGAATACTTTGAAGCCTAGTTTGTCTATGCCTTCGAGGGGTTTATATTCTTCATAAAAACTAGCTATACTACTAGACAAGTGCCAAGTTTTGTTTTCTTCCTGTACATATGTGTGCATATACAAAGTACCTATGGACTTATTGGACTCACATAGACATATCATGGGATGTGGGTATTTTTTTTAAAAGGAAAATTAACTGCATATTTTTAAAGTGGTATCATTTACTTCCATCCCTGGTGATAGGTTATCTTTTGTGATAGGTTATCCTCTGTTACAACTTTTAAACAGACTTTAGTGTTTATCTTCATAAGGTTAAGAATAATAACAGCAGTAGTTCTTCAACAAGATGCTTCTTTAAGATCTTGAAAAGAGAAATATATAAAATTGAAAAACAAACAACCAACCAAAAAACTGAAAGAGATACTTGTGAGTTATAAGCTGCCTTGGCCAAGTGATTAGGTAGCCAGCAAAATTATGCTAGAGGGGTATAGTAGATGGAAACTTTCTTTCTAGACTCCATGTGTTAATTTTGGTATGTGACAGCATGCCTGCTCTTGAACTGCTCTATGTCATCTTACTGTACTGAGTCTGAAGAATCACTTTCAGGGATCTCGAAAAGATATATATATATATAAATATAAATATATATATAGATATAGATATATATATACACACATATATATATTTATATATTTGTTATTATTTTATTTTTAAAATCTCTATGATTTCTTAAGTTAGCTAAAAAACTTCAATCTCTCCTGCTGATATGACTTCCTGAAAAAAAGTATATATTTTTTTTTTTTTCTGCTGTGGACACATAGCTTAGACTAAATGGTAAGTACAGTAAGTTTCAGTATAAGGTTAACAAAAGAGGATAAGTCAAAAGACTTTCAAGATGATATGAAAGTCTGATAAGCTCCCTTTCTTACTTCCATGATATTCAGGCTTTATTCAGGTGTTTATTCTTAAACAGAGAAAATTGACTTTACAGAGCACTATATAGTGGATGATTAATAGTTTACATGTTAGGAAAAATTCAAACTCCTTACATAAATTTGTACCTATATTTAATTTATTATCTTAGTTGATGTATTTGTAAATTCTTGGAGGCAACTGAAACTCACAGAATGGCAGGGATTGGAAGAGACCTTTGGAGATCATCTAGTCTGCTGACAAAACATGTTCACCTAGAGCAGGTTGGACAGGAACACATCCAGGTGGGTTTTCAATATCTCCAGAGAAAGAAACTCCACAGCCTGTCTGAGCATCTATTCCACTGCTCTGGCACCCTCAAAGTAAAGAAGTTTTTCCTTATGTTCCAGTTTGTGCCCATTTCCTCTCATCCTGTCGCTGGGCACCACTGAAAAGAGCCTAGACCCATCCTCTCAACACCTACCTTTTAGATACTGATAAGTATTGATGAGATCCCCTCTCAGTCTTCTCCAGGCTGGACAGACACAGATCTCTGCGTCTCTCCTCATAAGAGAGATGCTCCATTCCCCTGATTGTCTTTGTAACCCTCTACTGGACTCTCTCCAGTAGTTCCCTGTGATGAAATTTGACTATAATACCATTTCACTGTGAAAATTATTTATGAAGGAAAGAAAGAAAAGAACCAGAAAAGAAAGTAACTGCAGTGTATGCACACGATACAGACAGAGAAATTATTTCTTACAATACTGATAAGCCATTAGTATTCAGTATTTTTTTGCTGCATGGCTTCAGGATATTGCTACTTAAAAGGCAGATGCTGATTGACTGGTATGAACACTTGATTGAATGTGTGCATGCATGTGATGATGCATCACAAGGACTAGAGGTGAAAAAAACACATTTCATTTTCGAGGAAGATTCTGATAATTTTGGTGTATTTTTCTACTAATTTGAATGACCGACTTACTATCTTAACTCCATGATTTTTTGGAGCTATAAGTGATAAGCCAAAAACCTTTGCTTCAGGCAGACCTATGGAATAGGGTATCCTGGAGTCATGCAATCTGGAAGTTTCAGTGCCTTTGACCACTGAAGACCTTTAGGGCATCCAGAGGTAATAAGCCCTTTATGAGGCTTGTGAGCAACTTGGGATCTTTAGCCGGTCATGTCTGGGTTACTAGAAAAAAAAATAAATGGGTGTGACTGAAACTTTCTTGGGTTTCACTGAATGTGACTGAAACCAGACTGGCTTAGAGGAAGCTCTTATCTTTGGTGAATCCATGGGTTTTATTAGGTAGATCAGGATACATGATATTTTTTTGGCTAGCTCTGTTTGGAGCTAAGAGGAAACAAATGTTTTCCCTCTACCTGGAATTTTCATTGAAAAATATATTTCTGAGGCTGGAATGGTTTAAAGAATCCACCTGCAATTGGTTAGTGATTTTTTTATTTATTTATTTTCTCTCTTTTTGGACTTCTTGAAAATCTGTCTCAGCTCTCTTTGTACTCCTTATTGCTGTGAAAGTCAAAGGGGTGGTAATTCCAAACTAATAAAGAAATTCTATTAAAGACTGGTATAATAGAAATCATCCTGGAATAAGAAGAGGCGGGCACCCTAGTAGTGGAAGACGCGGAGAAAGCG
>BJBW01010033.1:0-20488 GCA_004320125.1 Scolopax mira
TCTTCCAATTTAAAACCATTCCCCCTTGTCCTGTCACTCCACTCCCTGACAGAGTCCCTCCCCAGCTCTCCTGGAGCTCCAGATATTGAAAGGTCTCCCCGGAGCCTTCTCTTCCCCAGGCTGAATTACGTACTGTCCCTAAATCCTACTGCCACACCAGACCCTTCTTCTTGTCTCTCTCAGTGGATGCCACACTGTCGAGCTGCCATGGCAGACAGGAACGCATGTACACTTACCATGGGGTTTGGTTTGGGGTTTTTTTTTGTGGTTTTTTTTTTGTTTGGTTGGTTTTTTCCTGATTCAAGACTATTCCCCCTTCCCAGGGATGCAGAAGTACATTTATGGCAAAGGGGTTCCAGCTGCCGGCTGCAGCTGCCATCCCGGCCCAGGACCGGGGGGAAGGCAGGGGGGGTGACTGCAGGTTTTGCTGGTGACTACACCCCGAGAATCACAGAATCTTCATGGCTGGAAGAGGGACCTTTGAGATTATTGAGTCCAACCCCCCAAAAAACCCAAACAAACAAACAAAAAAACCCCAAACCAAAATAAACCCAAACCAAACCCAACCCCGCAGGCAGAGACAAACCGACAATCTGGGGCACCAGGGCATGCCCTGAAATGCCGTGTCTCCACGCAAATACCTCCAGGGAGGGTATTGATCCTACCTCCCTGGCCAGGCTGCCCCCTCTGAGCGTGTCCCCGACCCGCACACGGGCTGGGAAATCGCCCCCCCACGCACACCCCGCATCCCCGGGGCCGGGCGGGTGGCGGGGCTCCCGGCGGCATCACTGAGCGCTGAACATTGCCTTTTTAGGGCTTTTTTTTCTTTCTCTCCGTGTTTTGGTTTTTTTTTTTCCCCTCTCTCTCCCCTCCCTCCCCTCCTTCTCTCGTTGCAGGGCCGGAGCCTCCCTCCCTTCCATCCCGCCTCCCCCGGCCTGGCCCCGCGTCTCTCCCGCTCCTCTCCGCTCCTCCCACCCCGGGCAGCGGCTGCTGGAGGAAGAGGAAGAAGAGAAGGAGGAGGAGGAGGAGGAGGAGCCGTGCAGGGCCGGGGCTGAAGCGCAGCCAGGGGGAAGGGGGTGAGCCATGTCCCTGGCGGGACGGCGGCGGCGGGAGGAAGAGGAGGGGGAAGAGGAAGAAGGGGATGGCGGCGGGGAGGAGGAGGAGGAGGAGGAGGAGGAGGAGGAGGAGGTGGTGCAGATCCGGCTGGGGGACAAGCGGTACCCGGTGTGCAAGAGGAAGCTGATCGAGCAGAGTGACTATTTCCGAGCCCTCTACCGCTCGGGCATGCGGGAGGCGGGGCAGGGCCAGGAGGAGCAGCTGCTGCGGGGGGGGCTGAGCGCCCTGGGGCTGGAGCTGGTGCTGGACTTCATCAACACCTCCTGCCTGGCCAGGCTGGAGCAGGAGGAGGGGGGCGATGAGGAGCCCCCTGTGCTGGAGGAGCTGGTGGAGGCCGCCTCCTACCTGCAGGTCACCCCTTTGCTCCGCCTGCTCCTCTCCCAGGTGAGGTTGGGCAACTGCTTCGAGCTGCACCGCCTGGCTCAGGTCTACGGGCTCCAGGACTTGCAGGACGCCTGCTTGGACTTCATGGCCGCCCATTACCATCAGGTGCTGCGGAGGCCCGATGCCCGCCCTCATCTCCTCCTGCCCCACGCTCTCCAGCAGCACTTGAAGGAGAGGCGGATGAAGGGCACCGCCACCCTGGTGGCCATCGGGGACTTCATGGGTTCCTCCTCTCTGGGCCTGCCTCCGGGCCGTCACCCGCAGGTGGAAGCCCCTTGGTCTATGCTGAGGTACGATGAGGAAGCAGAGAGGTGGCTGCCCTTGGCCAACAACCTGCCCCCTGATCTGGTGAACGTCCGAGGCTATGGGTCAGCGATGCTGGACAACTACCTCTTCATTGTCGGGGGCTACAGGATCACCAGCCAGGAGATCTCGGCTGCCCATTGTTACAACCCTTGCCTAAACGAATGGAGTCAGATGGCTTCAATGAACCAGAAGAGGTAACCCTTGTTCCCCGAAATACATGTGTGTCCATGTATATTGCCCGAATAGAACCCTGTTGAGTCACGTGGGGTTGGCTGGACTCAACGAGAAGTGGTTCAGACCTTCTGAATCACGGAGAATCACGTGAATCTCTTGCATCGTGTGGTGGGAAGGAGTGTGGTGGTTGGGGCTGGCGTGGGTGACGTGCCACCAGCTGGGCCTGGCAAACCTCCTCTTGACCAGCAGAAGTCATCCCCACCACAGCACGACGCTGAGTCCTCTCTTCTCCTCAGGAGCCCCCTCTGCATGGCGTGGGGAGCTTCCCTGGCAAGGGAAGGGGTAGGAGGATAGGGGTTTTTTTGCCTAAATGCTGGTGATTAAAGCCTCGGCTATGGGGAGAACCTGAGCCGGGCGCCTGCAGAGGAGGACTATGCTACAGCTCTCCACCACGTGTCATCATTCCCCTCGGTGTGGAATGGTGGTGGACTTTTCACTTAAATTGCAGTATACAAGGAGCCAATCTCTCCAAACAGCTGTCTTGCTAGAAGTAGAAATTCTCCCCAAAATAACAAAGTTAAAGAAAAAGAAAAAAAAGATACAATTCTTCTCTAACTTTTTTTTTGTGTGTGGTATATTTTAGTACTGGGAGTGACAAGTTTTCCTGCTCTCAGTGGGGATGTACAGTCTATCGGAGCTAGAAGTGGCTGAAAAAAAGATTAGTTGGAGCAGTCTTTCATTGGTTTGTACTTTGATAAAAATCTGAACGCTTTGCTGGCCTGCCTTTCAGTGAAATCTTCACCAGGGAAACGTCAGGAAGACTGTGAGAAATTTCTCACCTCATGAGAACATTTAGATCTGGGAATCATTCATCATTTTGGCCATTTTGCTTTTTTCCTTTGTCTTTTTCAATTGTTTGTTTGATGTTTAAGTTAGTATTCAGAAGCAGTTGTACAATTTACATATGAAAGAATAATGAAGAGCTAGCCTTGAGGGGGACCCAAGGAGAGGGTCCATCTCCCTGGCCAACAGTGTGCCTGCTCCACCTTAATCATCTGCAGAGTTAGCAAAATAAAGCCTTTTACTTCACTGAAACAAAATGTTTCTGTTTATCCAACGTGAATTTCTTCTTCACTGTTTCCATTTTAGAAGTGCTTAAATTTTTATCTTCTCTACCTGAATCAAAACTAAAACAAAGAAGGAGGCCAAAATTCACTGTAGAATGGAAATCCTCTTTTCCATCCAGTAAATTCAAGGATCATGCAGAGACCCCAACCATTGACATAAATATTTTGTATCTGGGTAATAGAACTGCAGTCTCAATTCCAGTGAGCTTGCCAGCTAAAAGCCCTCAAAACAGGAGTTTGACATAAAATTAGTTCTTTCCCGTTTCACCTTTTTTTTATTATTTTTTTTTTTTTAAATCGACTTCCTGTATCGCAGTGAGAATTTCACTGAAATGATTGCCTCCGCGATCAGTCGCTGGAATTGATCGGGAAACCTGGGCTATTTCTGGCTTTTTGGGAAGGCGTTGTGAAAAAGTAGCATCTGCAAAATGAGAGTTTGTCCCCTAAATGCTGCAAACACCTTCCCTTGTAGACGTAGTTCTTAGGGCCTGAGCCCTAAGGTGAGATGATTTAGCCACCCTCACTTCAAGCCCTCTTGCCTACGGGAGCGTGATTGAGAGCACATTGGCCTCGGTAGGGAGGGAAGATGGGGTCTAGTTCAGTCTTTTTCCCCTCCACGCTTTCTCTTTTTTTCCTAGGATATGTAATCATCATATCCAAAATAAATACATGGATATTTTCTCCTTACATTGCAGTTTTCAACATCGCTGCCATACCGACTTAAATCTTGAAGCCCACCACAGGTGATGGCAAGGTGCTCCTTAGCATAGAATTTCACATGGACCATTTATGGCAGAAAAGTAGTTATGTGGATGGATATTTTTGGAATAATCCATGGTAGTTATTTCAGGTCAAAAAGAACCCAGAGTTACATCTGGTGAGGCCACAACTGGAATACTGCATGCAGTTCTGGGCGCCCCAGTTCAAGAGGGACAGTGAACTACTGGAGAGAGTCCAGTGTAGGGCAATGACGATGATTAAGGGATTGGAGCATCTCCCTGGTGAGGAAAGGCTCAAGGAGCTGGGACTCTTTAGCCTGGAGAAGAGAAGGCTGAGGGGAGACCTTATTTATGTTTATAAGTATCTAAAGGGTGGGTTGAAGGATGTTGGAGCCAGACTCTTTTCAGTGGTTCCCAGTGACAGGACGAGGGGCAACGGGCACAAGCTGGACCATGGGAAGTTCCACTCCAATCTGAGGAAGAACTTCTTTGGGGTGAGGGTGGCAGAGCCCTGGCAGAGGCTGCCCAGGGTGAGTGTGGAGTCCCCTTCTCTGGAGATCTTCAAGCCCCACCTGGATGCTCCTGAGTGATGTGCTCTGGGCAACCCTGCTTTGGCCGGGGGGTTGGACTGGGTGATCTCTAGGGGTTCCTTCCAACTCTGACAATTCCATGATTCCATGATCTGCCTCTAGACTGGGAGGTTGCCAGTGAGTATGTTGCTCTCTGAATGACAAGCAGAAGAAGTTGTTTACATGGAAACTCCGCTGACTCCTTCACAAAACACGCTTTTTGACTTTAACATCTTCATGCAGCCTTGACTCTGGAGTTATTAATTATTATTTTTTTCTTTTTTTCTATCTAACGTAACATTCCAGCTCTTTGGTGACCGGCTCGACATTGAGTGGCCAGAACAGGGGAAGGGATGGCCTGTGCTGTAGGAGCCAAGAGCGGGGAGGATCGTGGGATGAGGGAGTTCGTGTTCAGCAGGGAGAGGGCTGGGCTGCAAATAGATCTGGGCTTTGCTTGGCATTGTATTATTTTTAGTTTGTTATGCTGTAGTAAAACAGGCAGGGCAGTTGCCTAGGAATTACAGCCCTGTGACTCTTTGCCACATGAATTTATGTCAGCTGCTATAATTACATCCCATGGATGCATTTTTTTACGTACCTTGAGGGAGGGTTCTAGTTCCCATCGAAGTTGGTTTGACTTCAAGTCAGTGTTTTAAGAGTACCTGGGTCTGCCCTGTGTGAATTGATGGATGTCTGGGCCCCAAGCAAAGGCTGGGGAGTTAAGGAAATAATTGGGCTGATTTACTGTTAATATAACAAGTTCTTTTCCCTCAACCTACCTTGTAAACTCTATCTTATTTTTATCTTTAGTTATGTCCACTGTTATAATACTGAATCCCAGGATTCTGCTATTTCATCTATGCACACAGGTTGATGAAATAGTCCCAACTTCTAAGAGGAAGACAAAAGCCATCAGATGCACACTAAATACTTAGCAGACGGTCATTCTGGTTTAGATTATAGCTATTAGCTTTCTTTCTAGATGTAGAGGGCTTATTACTCTAGTTTCAAATTTATTCACAATAGGTAACTTCTGTATGTTACTCCTGTGATGCCCACATAAGCTTGAGAAAGTGTTATTCCCTATTTATGCCTACACAAGGTAGATAAAACAATTTGCTTGGGCTCATATAGGAAGCCTGGAATGTGATGATCTGAGGGTTAAATCTGGTGCCAGTCACAAATATTCCATAACGATTCACAGTTTCAAGATCTTTTCATTCTAGAGATATTGCTGTACTTGGAACAGTGTGTTCAGAGAACTATTTGGACTTTTTTTTTTGTGTGAAGGAACTTCATGTAAATGTTGCCCAAGACCATTCGTGGTGCTTGGGGACAGGAAGGTAACAAGGTACTTTGGAGACTGTTCAAGTAATGCCCTTCAATACCTTTCCATATTTTTCTTTAAATTGATGCTGTCAGTTGAAATTTGCTATTTAAAAATGATGTACTCCTAGGATTTCTACTGCACGTGCCAGGTACAGCTGTATATTCCACTTCTATTTTCCTTCAGAACACTCATGGCAGGTAAATCTTCCAGGCTTGGAAGACCCTTGTAAACCCCTGGCTGGGATTATCCACATGCACGTGGAACATAGTTTTTGTGAGCAATCTGTGCCTGAACTACTGCCATGTTGAGGACTCTTACAGGAATAAAGGAGAGGATGCTCCTGGGACCTGGGAAATGGTGGAGGTTTATGAGACCTTCTCTTTCTGCATTTTCTAATTTTTTTTTTCACTCAAAATTCCTCTCTGTTGGGGGAAAATAGACTTTTCAAAAACTTTCACCTTAGAAATATCCATGTCCCATTTACCACAAACGTATCGCATCCTTCCAAAGCTAAGGATTGGATGCAGCATGCTCTGCAGACTCATATTAGGAATGTAAAAAAAAAAAAAAAAAAGAATGGTTCATGAAAAAAGTGTGAAATGTTTTGAAATTGCCTTCCTAATTGTGCTTTCATGATTCTTAGTCTCTATGGTAAATGCTTTAACTCTAGAATAAAGAAGTAATCTGATTTGTGAGGATTGTAAGGTTGATGTTGACCATAGTTAGGAACTCCAGGTGAGTTAATCTGACCCTCCTGCTCTACACCAAGACCGAGCTCATCTTGCAAATATATGTCTCACTTGTCCTTGAAATCCTCCAGCAATGTAGATTCCAACATCCTTATTCCCATGTAGCAAGAAGTCCTCTCTTACATCTATGCTAACTTTTCCTTTTTATATATTAAATGAATAATACCTATTAGCGAACAAGGAAAATGCTTGTTGTCCTCTTTGTAGCCACTTTCATAGTGGTCTCCTACAGATACATCTGTGGCTGTTATGAAGACTAGATGACCTTTGGTTGTCCCTTCCAGCCCAGATGATTCCATGATTCTATACAGTTGGGACAGCCTTATCCCAACAAAGAGGGCACTTGCTAAGCCTGGCATTTGGAAAGTGCTTTTGATCCCCCAGTTGGGGGGGATAATCTCAAAATGATGAGGTCAGTTCTCTAAACCCGCTGGTGTGAGGGGATGACACTGCAGTTTGAGGCTGATGGACTGTTCATCTCCGTTGTTTCCACGCTGTAGTCCATGGAACATTGTTAGTTGTGGAGAGCTGGCTGGTTGCTCAGTGTTTGCTTTCCTTCTTTCCAGCTGCTCCAACACATTAAAAGAGTGTAAAAAGACACTAAATATTTCCTAATGTTCACTCTCCATAAAACCACCTGCTGTTACTGGCACGGGAAGGTGAATGGCAGAAGTTTTTCATAACATGTTGAGCCATTGTCTGAACTTGCATATAAAGCACGGTTATGGATACTTAGGGCTGTCTTTGAGTAAAATGAAGCTTATAGTGAATGTGTTCCATAAATCTGAGATATTTCCACGGAATGCCATCCATTTTAACGAGTGTTGGAAGTGGTTAAATGAGTGACACAAATGTCCGTGGCCATCTTCTGGAGTAATTGAGGTTGAAAGTGGTGCTGTATGTCTTTTCACTGGATAGTTTTCCCTGTGCTGCAAGGAACAATTCAGTGATATGAAGGCTCTCAAGCAAAAATTGGGTAAATTACTTCTAGTTAGATAAAAAAATAAGGGGCTACAGTTAGAGGGTAACTAGAGAGACACGTCTGAATTAGGAAACCGGAGTTCTTTAGTGTTCTGACACTACACACTGGTGTAGTTAATTCGTGTCCTCTGAGGCTGAACTTTTAGCATGTTTAAAAAGTGTCCAGAAGATCTCAGAGTAGGGAAACACTCTCTGTGTGCGTGTTAACTTAAAGGATTGCTTGGAAAATGCGTTTACATTTTGTGGTTTTGACCCTCTGTTAAATTGTGGATTTTTTTTTTTTTTTCCCCTCCATAACTTTTAGAACAGGTACATTGCTTTGAAAATCATAATGTTTTGCAAGTAATTATCCTCGTTTCATACCCGCTATTGATTGCCATGTTATTCTGGATTCTCTCTCTAAGATGGAAAACATAATTGCCATAGAGAGGAGATGAACAGAGTGACCTAATCGTAAATGTCAGCAAAAAAAAATGAATAAAAAGCAATTAATTCCTTCAAAGGAGCATTTTAGTTTCCAAAGCTATATCAGGATGACAAGAACAAAATGATTCCATCTGGAAACAAATTCTTTTTCCAAATATATTTAATGAAAAGAAATTGCAGGGCAGTCTGCTGCCTGGCAGGGTTCATTTTGTCCAGACAAAACCCTGCAAAACTACTTAGCGGTAAGTTTTGAATCCTGGAATTCCCGGGGAGTAAAACTCTCTGCCCTGCTCGGCCGGCCAATGCCAAGCACCACTTCACTTCTACAGACATCAGGCAGTTCCCCCCTGGGCTTTGTGCTGAGCTGCTGCTCTCCAGGGACTTTCACACGTTTAGTTAACTGGTAAAAATCCCCTTTTTGGCTCAGCAGCGGAGAAGGAACAATCTTTCTAGGCAAAAAGCTTCAGAGGAGAGGAAGAGCTCATCTTTTATTAGACATAGCTGGGAGGAATTAGCTGAGCACACTCTGACTTCACCCCCTCCGGTTCCTTCCTACGTCCTCCAACATCCGCAGACCATTTGGTTTGGCCCATGTTATCAGAAAAGTGTTAAGACAGAAGTTTTCTTCCCCTTCAGCAGTTAGCCACTTGCCCTTTGCCACGCGTAATGCAACAGAGTAAGAAAGAAAAGAATAGGGAATGGCCCCTGGGGTGCAATCTAGTTTGTTCAGCAGTGGTTGGAATGTTAATTAATGGGTATATTTTGCTTCGGTGGGATGGAGGGCCTATTTAGCAGTTTAATTTAATGCTGAATAGGGTACAGGAGATTCTCTCTTCCCTCTTACGCGGCACATGCTTCAATGTGTACTGCTTCAAATTTGTGTTTATTAGGGTTGTTGAAGAGATTTTGTATTATTGACAAAGATGAGTACACATTCTCAGACATTCATCAAGTCTTCTTTGAAATCCCTGCAATTTTAACGAAAATAACATCCTTGGCTGTGTGTATATATAGTACGTTTGTCTCTACTAAAGGTACTTTACTAAAATCCTGGTGAAAATGAGACGCCTTCTGAACACATTGGTTAACCAAACACTTAGAGCTCAAACCGTGACAGATTGAAATCCAAAATAAAATATTCATCAGTATCATTAGCATCCAGAATGTCACTGGTTACTGTCCTAAGTAATTACAGTGTAATTACCAAATTTTGGCCTTGCAGGGGGGAGTTCAGAGTACATGGAGGAACAGTACAAGTTGTGAGTGACAATGAGTATGTTGGAGCCTAGATAGCACAAAGAACTTTCTTTCCTATGTTTTTCTTTACGTCTGTGGAACCCATTTCAATGCCGCAATCTTTTCTTTCAGGTCCAATTTTAAGCTTTTAGCTGTAAATGGGAAGCTCTACGCCATCGGTGGCCAGTCCCTCGCCAACGTGGAGTGCTACAACCCAGAAAATGACTGGTGGAATTTCGTGGCGTCCATGCCAAACCCTCTTGCAGAATTCTCAGCTTGCGAGTGCAAGGGCAAGATCTACGTCATCGGAGGATACACTACACGAGGTAGAAAGCTTGAATTTAATTTTGTTTGTTTTTTTGTTGTTGGTTTTTTTTTTCCCCCAACCTGATTGCTTCTAAGGGACCAGATAATTTTCTTCTCTTTTTCAGGAAATCTTTTCAGCTGATGTAAAAAGCAGCATAATACTCATGCAGAAATAAATCAGAGGTAGAAAATAACTGGCAAATGAAAAGAAAAAAAAAAAAGCTCTGTCATACAGGAAACAGATTTTGGGTTTTTTTTCAGGGCCTAGATGGACCTGGGTCTCTGTCATTATGGGGGAACAGACTTCAGCAAAAGCTTAGCCCTCCTTTTTTTTTTTTAGATTTTGATCATGCCATAGAAAGAGAGGCCTCAACACTTTGTTTACTTTTTAAATACTTGTTTTAAACTGTCAGCAGGAAGAATCGGAAGAAAAGAATCACCTGCATCAGTATTTCTCATGTATCAATAGGTATCAGGTCCTTTCACTGTAGCCTTCCAATATTTCACGGGCAAATTCAAGCTAGAGGTAAGATTTCCAGTGCAGGAATAACTCAATTGAATAGTTAATCAAAAGCGCAAGCAAGAACCAACATTTTGGATTTACTTCCTCTCTATCCCCTGTTTTGTGAGGAGACTATACAGACTGAGAGATTTGAAGTTGTATTCTTGCCTGACAATTTTTTTTCTTTATCCAGTGGAAAAGCAAGCCACTGAATCAGAGCTCCCATTTGTTCATTCCTTAAATGTGTGGTGCTATTCTTTGGGAGGATTAGCATTTTCTAGGCATTTTAGAAGTCAATTATTTTTCATGTTAAATGTTGAGTATTTACCAGGATTTCCTAAAATTAAATTCCTATCTCTAGGCCTCGCCCACTGCATTGGACCACAGTAGTTTTAAACTTTTTTTTTTTCCAAATGGAGAATAAAATTAGAAGAGACACTAGCTTTTATGTACAGCACTGCAAGCAAAGCTAAACTGACATTAAAACAAGCTATTCCTTCTAGTATCTGACCTGATTTTAGCTCTGAACTACTATAAAGTTTATAAAAGACACGCTTCCAGCCCTCGTGATCCTCGTGGTAATGATAGCCTTCAAAGGCATTTTGCCAGGTCCATTCTGACCCAGAACCTGGTGGCTTCACTGAGGTAAACAAAAGCATATTGGGGTGCTTGTGGTCATGTGGAGGACCATGCTGTGGTGTGCTCTCCAGTCCCAGCCCTCTGGTCGTTAAAGGACCTGTTGGGGTGCATTGTGCTGCCTGATGTCTGGAAGATGCCTGGCCAACAGCACTTGCTGTGTTGGGAAGTCGGACCCAAGGGGAAACATCCTTTGAGACAAAAGAGCAGAGAACGAGGAGAAGGGAGTGAAACAAGATAATGGGAAACCTTGTCTCTAGATAGAGACCAGAGTGTTTTGTCATTTTTCTCTAGAAAAGGAAGTCACCGAGAAGAAAAAAACCACTCTGATTTGGTTAATAGTGCTTCAAGGTTAGGGGAGCACAAGCTTTTCTCCTGCATTCCCTGCACTTTGCAAGTTCCCTGTCTGGTGCTTGGCCTGTTCTTTCTTCCTTATTCAGTACTTATTACCTGTGGAGGGTAGTGAGTTACCTCTTCTTCCTTCCACACCTCAAGGGATTGCCACTGACCTCAGACAGGCTTTTGTTCTTTTCCTAGATCTTTCCCTAAAAGCCATTTTTAATGGAAACAGGATAATAAACCAGCAGAAAGTCGTGAGCAGTGGATAACTAGCACATTTAGGCTTATGTTTAAATCCAAGATTGTTCAGGACAACAAATACGTGTATGCCCATGCTTGTTATAAATAAAGATCCTTTCCTGAGTGAGGATCTAGAATCAGTTTTTCTGTGACCTTGGCTTAGGACAGTTATCAGACTTGGAAACCAGAATTACTGCAATTACACAGGTGATCCACCTTCCAATTTATGCAGATGTTGGAAAGATGCTGAGGTTCATTTGCTGTTTTGCCTCATTCACTACATAAAACACACACAGCAATTAATATGTAAATTTTAATTTTATTTTATTTTTAGTATTTCTGCATATACCTTCATTGTGGCCTATTTTTTTTTTTTGGATCTCTGCAGAGCTTCCTTCTGAAGCTGCACTTTCCCAAAGGTGGTAGGATCTGGAATTTCCCGCTGTAAATTATAATGATGCTTTTTGAATAAAGAACCTCCTTCCAGTTCTCAGCTCTCACTTGTGAAACTAGATCCGAAAAGAAACTTCATGTCAGGCACTATAATGTTAATGTTTGTTAATGTTAATGTTTTGTACTGGGTTTTCCTTTTTTTCAGTGGATATAAAAGACCTAGGCTCTGGACTGAGCAAATGAGTGCCATACCAAAAGACTTCCATTTCATATACCCCCTCTCAAACCATAGTACTTTTTACCAGGGAAGATTACTGTTAGAGATAAACACAGAAATTTAATTGAGATGCCCCTCTCCCCTCAGCAGTCTGAGAATGTTGCATTTTTTGTAGACAATAAAACATATATATGCAGAGCTTTGATCAGCAGTTTCATAGAGGATTGCCATGATATTTTCCCCTTTTTAAATTGGATTAGGTGTACAAGAAGGCAACGTAAAGTAATGGACAATGACTGGAAATAATCAGAGTACAAGCAAATGCTATAGCAGCACCTCCCTAATCATGCTGCTAATGCACTTCATTGATGACAATCCAGTTATATTTATGGCTATTTATACCTGTGCCTTTACATAACTTGTCAGTATGTCACCATCTGCTGTTCCACTTGGGAGCTCATCTGGAGATCATCATGCAGGATAGACTTGTAATATGGAGCAGATTTTATTAAAAGACCAGCCTGGAGTCTGCAAACCTGTTGCCACTTGTCACTTGAGTTTGGATTTAAGTTCAAGTCTCCAGAGACTGAAGCTGGATTTACTAGCTAATGAGTCTTCTACATTCCGTGCTAATTTAGTGAAGCCTTGGACACAGCCAGGGTCTCCACTGCACCATAAATCAGGGCAGTATTGCAAACATATGCATCCACTGAAGTATAGAATGGCTCCATATTTTTTTTTTCTTTTCTGTGCGTCTATCTGATGCTGGGGCACGGAGTTCCTGGGTCTTAAATGATTTTGACAATGTGTGTTTCTTTCTTTACAAGGCACTGAACATGTGCCCTTAGGTCATCCATGCCTCTTGCTGAAATGTAACTAGCTTTATGAATTTTATTCCATAAAACTTTGATTTATGGAATGAAATGCAGAGTATCAAAGTTAAGCTTGGATGATAAATCATCACTCAACAGCCATTAATGAAGCACACTGTCTTCATGATAATTTGATTCATCTGTGATCACTGTTGGAGAGGAGAATATTGCTCCATTTCCCTTTTCATAAAATATTCTAACATATCAAGTGGAGACAGAATTAAAAGCCTAGTTAAAAGGTAGAGATTATTCTGCTAAAATCTGCATCCTCAGATCATTTACATTGTGTAATGTGCCAGCAGTAGCTTAATTTTTTCTTCTGCAAAGGAACAGAACATTCAGACTTTTTGGTCATGGGCAAAGAGTCACAGTTCTCAATAATCAATATTTCTTCCCTGATCTGCTCTGCTTTTGCACTGTAATACGTTAGCAGTCTGTAATAATGGCTGATGATACACTTTGTCGGGGGGCAGGATCCTTCTCCATGAGTACCTTCTAATATGTTTATTTATTTGTAAATATCTCTCCTCTGTTTCAGATAGGAATATGAACATTTTGCAGTACTGTCCCACTTCTGATTCCTGGACCAACTTTGAACTTTGTGATGTCCATGTTCGCAAACAACAGATGCTCTCTGTTGAAGAAACTATATATCTGGTGGGGGGTTGTATTCATGAACTTGGACCAAACCAAAAATCCAGCCAAAGTGAGGACGCGTTAACTGTGCAGTCTTACAACATTGCTACCAAAGAATGGCTCTACCTCAAAGAGAATACGTCAAAATCAGGTCTTAACTTGACTTGCACTCTCCACAATGATGGAGTCTATATATTGAGTAGGGATATTACTTTATCTACAAGCTTGGAGCACCGTGTTTTTCTGAAGTATAATATATTTACGGACAGTTGGGAGTCACTAAGACGCTTTCCAGCCTTTGGACAAAACATGCTGATCTGTTCTATGTATTTGCCTGGTGTGTGAGAAGTGTAACAGCACCAAGTTCTTCTTTTCAGCTAATTAATCATTCTTGGGAGAAATATTGCTCGCTCTAAATAATTCCAGTTTCAGAATGTCATGTGGTTGCATAATGTAGGCAGCAAATACTGATTCTGTTCTTTAAAAAAGTTGCAAAATCCAATATTAAGAGAAATGCTCCCAGAAACAGTTTTAAGATTTCAGTTTAAAGAATTTATTGTTTTGGATTAAAATTTTACCAAATATTGTTTGCAAAAAAATTATTGTGTTGGTAACTGATAAAGGAATTCCACAGGCAAAACTGACTGCTCTAGTTTTATTCCCCATCTTAATAGAGAGTGTAGAAGATGAGCAAGAAGCATACGTGGTAAAAGTGGAAAAAAAATCAATAAAGAAAAATCACAAAGGCAATGATTTCTTTTAAAATAAAGTTTATATTCAAACTATATTCTGTCAAATGCATAATGTTTAAAATTGTGTTTATACTCTCACATTTTTACTTCTTCTACAGTAGCAAGCGAGATTCTCAAAGGTGACAGCAATGGGGATACTAACAAGAAATAAGAAATTCCCCTCAATTATTTGTAATGAAATGCTTTGCCAGGGACCAGGAGGAATTGCCTGGAGGCTTATGGTGGCTGGTTGGATACCAGATGCTTCTTTAATGGAAGGTGGCAGAATTTCTTGCTGCCATTAAGATAGAGCTAAAAAGGCTGTAAATTTGAAAGGGAAAATTTGCTCTTCTTCAGAAAGGTTTTAAGTTTTAGTTACTTTGTTGTATTCTGTAGTACCAACTGTTAAAGATCAAATAATAGTTGGCAACAAGCTGCGTTGGGAAAATGTGCTTGAGCACATGTGATAGTGATTGTGCACCAGTGATTGTGCACCAGGTGCATCCTGCTTGATAATGCTCATCCAAGACATCCATCTCTTGGTGTGGATGGGTTGATTCGTGTAAATGACTTCCTGCCAACACCACCCTAAGCAGGTGGACATGAATGTTGTCTCTTTCATGTTTTACAAGGATCTTGAGAGAGATTACCTCGAGTTTGCCACCCAAAGGTGGTAGTCCCTGGTCACCTGCTATGTGGGAATTCAGGAATAGGTACTCTGGCAGCTTTTCCCTGAGAGAATTATGATCATGATAGGCCCATTTCCTTTTATAGCTGACGAGTTCATAAGTTCATAAGTATCTTCTGAAGGCATCTGGCCAGGTGTGGAACATGTATCCTAATGACAGGAAAAGGAGAAGCTCTTGGTCATATGGGATGACTCTACTGCTGCTGCCTTTAGGGAAGAGAAAACCACGTTAGGTGTGTGCTGAACCCTTTTCAGAGGTGCTGGTTCTTCATCAACTGTTTCTTCATATGAGAAAACAAGATTTAATTTACCTGAACAGTTGTCTTCTGTCTTTTCTGCATACAGAAAAGTATGCAATGTGGGTGGCTCTTATACCTCAGGAAGAAACCCAAACACTGTAATGGCTGTCCTGTGCCCTTTTAGTTTTCTTGCTATCGCTTTAATATTTCACAAAAGGCACTCTTGGACAACTTCTGCACTTTGGGCTGAGGAAAGCTGGTCGAGAGTCACTAGCAGAGAATAATAAAAAAGCTGATTTTTAGCCAATGGAAATGATGCTGTTCAGTGATTCAGTGTGCTCTCTTTTCTTTGGTGGTGGGAGGGAAAAGATCCTTAACTTAAGGACAAACGAGCTTCCTTTGGCTGCCAGCGTTACGAGTGTAGACCACTTGCAGTCCAACCAACTGGAGATCCCTGCGTCATCATGATACTGCTTCTAACCTACCACGTGAGCTTGGAGAGGCTACTCCACCTTCTTGCTTCCTCATCCCCAAATGTCACACGTGAGTAGGAATGTTCATTGTGGGGGAACACAAATGGTTTGTCTTGGTGTAGTAGTGTAGTGTTGGTAAGACATCTTAAGCATGTGAAAAAATAAGTATATTGTCATTGTTGTAACTGTTTACTTGGTTATTAAAACTGCTCATGGCAAGTGGCAGGATAGAAGGCAGCCAGTAATCTCATTTTGGTCTCTGCTAATTACCTTTATTTTGATTGATGTCTGTTTCCAGTCTCTTGCTTGCTTTCTTTCTTTTTACAGGGCCTAATAGTCTTTAGTTCCTCTAAGTTTCTTAGTCTTGGTATTCTCAAGTCTGTATCCAAATTCAAAACTGCTGCTTTCCTGCTGTGTCTGGGTTATCCAGGGCTCACATATCTGCTATTCATTTTCTCTGTCTCATGGACTGAGTCCACTTGACACTGACCAGCAAAAGCTGACCATGGTAGAGGATGATCCCAAGTCAAAAGGAAGAACAACAGAGAGAACAACAACAACCTCCAAAGTCCTGAGGGAGGAGTAAATGGAAAACTCTGGGAACTTTAGCCTCTTTTCATAAAAGAGAGAAGTGTTTAAGAAGCTTGCTCACATCAAGGTTAAGACAGAGCATAATAATTTCTTCCTTTCCGGGAATGGTTTGTGGTTCTCAGTGTGAAATAAGAGTTGTGTGGGGCTTAAGTTCAAACTCCCTGGCCAGTTTCCATAGGTTTCCCTTACTGCCCCGTCGGCTGACCTTTCTTGGGCTTAATATCTCTATTTTCCATTCTTGGAGGATTTTGCCTTTCTACATCCGTGTCCAGCCTGTCTTGCTGAAATGACAGAGTGGCAGTCTGTCGGTCAGTGCTATTTGTTAGTCTGCTTTTTACACTCATCTGTGTTTCTGTCGAACACCATGATAAAAAGTAAGTAATTTGTAATTCCGGTTAAACCTTTTCATTTATTCAGTTTTGGGCTCTTGGAAGAGAGGGCTACAAAGCTAGAAATGTTTTGTTTCACTTAATCCTCATTTTAGTGAGAAATGGTGCTCCAGACATTCGGTTTGTGGAAGTTGTTCTGTGTCTGTGGTGTGATAGAGAACAGAAGGCACAGAGAGCAATGACAACATTTAGCATCTAACATGCTCTAAGCCCTACTCGAGCAGAGATTACTCATCCCTATCATCCCTGAAAGGTAAGATACATACTGTAAGTGGTGTTAAAGCAGAGGTGATTCTTGCAGTATCTGTTAGTATCACCAATTAATTTATAAGTGGTTACTGAGAACCCTCCTCAGAGGCAGAAACCACCAGCATCTGTGGATGTTATATTGATTTTGCATTTACAATAATGACCAAAGGGTGGCTCCCCATCCCCACAGTAAGTCTTAGGAACCAGAACAAATGCTGTAAGATACAGCAGGTTTAAACTTCTTTCTCTACAAACATTAACACTGCCGTTCTTGGAGTATGTTTTCTATCTAATCAACTTAGAGCCTATTCAGTTTAATCTGTGTTCTGTTTTGTTTTGTTTGTCCCAGAAAAGAGAGGGGTGTTTGGAAAAGGAGTCTGGATTTTGTGAACTGATAGGGATTGTGCATTCATAGCTTTAAAATTGCTATCTCAATCATGCATGGTAGGTGGATTTTTTTCTAAAAGTATTGACATTACCAGAAAACGTATATTGTTATGCCCTATGAATATCAGTATTTTCTAAAGTAAGTTTCAATTTCTTTATTGTAATTAGAAGAGTGAAACCTGTTTCATTTCTAAAATGCAAACTATACCTTATAAAAAAGAAGGAATCACTGCAATTGCTGTATTTTTCTACTGGGAGGCAGATTAGACTGTCTAGTTGTAGAGTATCCAGTTATATGATGTGCTGCACATCTTCGACTCATGTATGCTTCAATAGGAGAGAAAGATGTTCGGCACCTGAGCGAAGGTATTTCCTTGCCTGTTGGTACTGATACCATTAATTAAGATTCAGCAGTGAATGCAAATCTCTGAATCCTCCTTCCATCCCTCCATTTTTCAATTGAAATGTATGATTATTTGATCTCTTGTCGATTTTCCACTCTCTGATATTTTCCAGATGTTTTTAAGGGTGTGCCTTGTGATAAGACACCCTGTATAATAATTTTCAGAAACTTGAAGTAGTTTACTCTAACATACCATCTTTTGCCTGTGAAGATTTTACCCAGCCACAGCTCTGTCACTATCCTGCCAGCATTACAGTGCTGCTGCTGCTCTAGTGCTGCCCCACATTTGCCCCAATCACCGTATTAACCTCTATGAGCACCCCAAGCCGGTAGCACTCTTGGAGGAGGCTAGGCTGATCACATAATAGCTTGTGTTGTACTGCAAGTCCCAAATTCCTTTCCCAGAACAAACCTTTAACACACTGCTTCTACTGTACAGTAACTCAGCTTCGACTTACGAGACTCTATCTGGCCACAAATCACTGCAGAAAGCAGATTTCTGATGCAACCATCAACCTCCTCTCTGCTAGAAGCTGCCTTTTTGGCAGTTATACCTTGTTCAAGAGTCCTGTAAACAAGTTCAAGTCAAGTTATAAAGACCCCTGCTGTGGGGAATTCCTGAGAATATTACACTTCAAAATTAAAATTATCTGCTAGATAGGTTTTAATTTCCCATTCCTCCCCTTTGTGATACCCTATCAACTTATCCAAGAATGCACGATCCATCCATATCTTCTATGTGCTGTTTTTCCCTCAGACAGTGTTTTCCAAGGAAAGATATCTTTTTTTCTCTGTTCACTTTCTAGAATTTAACAACCTAAAGTCCTCTTTCCAAGAATCTTCCTAATTTTAAGTTCTTGCATCTTGGAAATGACCTAGCTTATAAACTTTCTGGTTTGCTTTTGTTGGTCATGCTTTGAAAATTGATTCTGTAGAATTTTGAACACCTTCTTGTGCTTAGCATTCACAACATAAACGATTTACACTCTGTAAGGGTAGAGGAATCTTATCTGTAGCTCTTCAAGGATGTGATACCAGCTATGCAAGTTTTGAGATATAAAAAGTGGCATTATTTAGTCTCCTTTCTAACTCAGACTAGTCTCAAGATTTACATTATTCACTGAGGTTAAAAATCTTGTAACTGTACCGTGGGAAGTGATGTTAAAAGGGCTCATTTTTGTTTCTTGGTATTGCTATTACAATCTCCTTTTCCTACTAGGGATATTATATATGTTTTTTGGTATTGTCTTTTTAGTTGGTTGTAAGGGAAATTCTCCCATTTTACAGGTAGGGCCTTGATTTACTGTGAAGACCAGAGCTGTGTCATTTGAGAATGTGTATTTTGCAGTTGTAAATTATCAATTGATGATTACTGCTCTGAAGCCCATAAAAACATAATTTTGGGTGGTAGAGTGGAGATAAAGTAAGAAAACAGATGCTTAGGAACAGCCATTCTCTAACCTCCAGGCATAAGCAATTTTCAAATGCAGAAGCAGGCAGAAGTTTTAAATGGTTTTAAAATAACAACTCTATTTTCTCTCTTCCCATCTCTCCCCCTGCAACACAAACCCTTTCAACCACAATAGTTTGTGGGAAGGGATCTGTGCATTTGGAAGAAAACGTTAGTGGTGAGATAGGAATGCACTGCTTGGGCAGGTGATCCCTTATCAGAACTGCTACTTGGCAGAGCAAGAAACCTTCCTTTGGCTTTTCTGGATGACTCTGACTGACATTTATGACTCTTTAATGACATGTTATCCGCTAACGAATGTATAATGATAGGTGAGGCAGGGAGAGAAATCACAGAAGCCCTATTGTATACCTAATAACAAGTGCACAATGGGCTCCTAGAGAGTCTTTTTTTTTTGTTTTTTTTTTTCATTAGGTCCTGATCTGAAGCCTTTTGATGTTAATAAAAAGAACTAGCTTTGAATTAGGCACATATTTCAGTGAATTAGTTAATTCTGAAAGAATCTGAAGAGATGTTAACTGTACAATTGGCTGATGAAAGAAGAAACAGACTGAAGATCTGGAGAACCTTGATACAATATGATCTCTGATGTACTGCACCTGTGTTTTTTGTGTTGAATTTCAGTGTGAGGTTGTCCATCTCTGTTAGCACAAGTCTTTCAAACATACTGACTCTAAAGTAGACAGGAGAATGATGTTTTCCTAAAAATATCTGGGGAAAGGTGAACATCTCTGAAGCATGCTGTAGGGGAATCACTGAGAAATCATTGCTGATACTTCATGACTCTGAACAGCAAAGCACTGCTGTGTGTCCAGGCCTACATTTTCTTGTTCCAAGGCTAAACTTTCTTATTTTAGCTCGTGGTGCTATAAGATTTTGTTCATTTCTTTCTTTCTACATTGTACCCTCAAAAAAAAAATGCATATAGGTATTTGGATCCTTCTCTCACATGCTGTAATCATGCCACACCCCAAAAAATGCAGAGTATGGTCATGTGGAACAGACAGGCATAATTCCTGTTTCACATCGTCAATATATACAAATATAAAGGATTTATTTTCACAAGGATTGGAAATTCGGCTGATATTCCATGCAAGGTGAAACAGCTCCAGGAACTGTTGGAGAGCAACCACCTCAGGGTTACACCTTGATAGGAAAGATAAAGGTGTGCCCCAAGTAGTGAGTTGAAGTCCCTGAGGAAGAGGGTGGACTTGACTCCAAACCCCTTATATCTTGGCAAATTTCCCCATGAACATAGTCCCTTCTCTCTCTTCAGTTTGTTTGTGTAACTGGCTTTTGTTATTAGCTTAAGCCAATTTTTTTCAGGGCTTTATTTGGGATAATCAAACGTTTGCGGGTTTGTTTTTTTTTTTTTAATGAACTATTTATCCCAAGCTGTCTACACATAACACCTTCAAATCAGGGTGTTCACTCTTGCATTTCTTATGTATTAATTACCTTGTTTTCTCTCGGAATCTGTTTCAGCTACTAGAGTATTCAAATGAATCTTGTTAATGCTGAGGATTTGCAAAACAGCTCATGAAACAAGGGTATCCCTCTGTCCTTCTTTTTTTTTGTGGCCCTCCTCTGGACCCGCTCCATCAGGTCC
>BJBW01010033.1:20538-30588 GCA_004320125.1 Scolopax mira
GGACCTGCTGGCAACACTTCTTTGGATGCAGCCCAGGATACGATGGTCCTTCTGGGCTGCAAGTGCCCACTGCCTGGTCATGTCCAGCTTCTCGTCCATCAGCACCCCCAAGTTCCTTTCCTCAGGGCTGCTTTCTAACACCCATCCCCAGTCTGTATTGATACCCAGGATTGTTCTGGCCCAGGTGCAGAACCTGATCTGCACGCCCATAGTAGCTCTGACATTGTTTCCGTCTGGATTTTGGATTGATCCATCTACCCTCCAACACCTTCAAATCAGAGTGATCATCTGCCAGCTGTGTTGCATAAAATGTTCCACTCTCTCTGTGGCCTGTGAAGTCCAAAATAAACATACAGAAACATAAACTCTTTCACCCCTTCTGGGTCCAGCACTCAGTGGACTCCTTACCCCTCCAATGGTCAATAGAAGTCAAAAAAAAAAGCAAACACTTCCGTCCCACCTGGAATCAGGGACCCCCCTAAGTCACTGGCAGCCAGAAAAAAAATCAGTCATTTTCTGCCAGACCTTCTTCACCACAGGGAGGCTTTAACAGAGAACAGTCTTCCTTGGCTTCAGGCCTCTTGGTTAGTCACCATTAATAGCTGGATACTCACCCTGTCAAACTCTTCTCTGCCAGTCTAACACCTACTTCCTTCAGGTGCCGTAGGGTGGGACATATTAGGAACTCAGCAGCCCATTAATTCTTTCCTGATTTCTGTGGGAGGTCTTAACCAGAAGCTCCAGATTTTCTTCGGAGGCAGTTAAGTTTGGGATTCGAGTTCCACTCTCTGAAGCAAGCATGGGCCGCACATAGTAGCACTAAAAGACTAAAGTCTTTTTATCAGTATTAAAGTGCACTTGTGCTTTAAAAGCAGATGAAGGCAAAGAAGATATGAAGGCAAAGAAGATGCGAAGGCAAGAAAATGTGAACTGGGGTACAGAGGGCACTGGTGATTGCAGTATTCACGGGTATTTACAGCAATGGCAGCTCAGGAGACACAGACAGATTTAGGAATAAGGGGCAAAGGCTTTTCAGCGTGGTCTACAACACCTTAAGCATTGGGGCATTGAATTTCAGGCACTTCGGAACAGACTCTGATGTTTAGTAAGTGTAGTCCTGCGTGCTTTCTGAAAGTGTTTCTAAGTAGGCATTTAGAAGTTACAGTCCATCGCTCTGAGCCGTTTCTGTAAATTTTACTGAGCAGGTCTCTGTATCTTCTTCCTCTGAATGCTTTGTGTCTCTGAAAGCACTATTTGCTCAATTGAACAAATTAAATCAGGTCATCTTCCCTCAGCCGTGTTATCGGGACAGAAATAGCAAGGCACTTGCATCACTTCCAGTGTGCAAGTTCGGTTCTTCCAGTTCAAATCTCCACAGTTTTTGTGCAATGTATTCTAGATAAGATATTGCAAAATATATTACATTTTTACTGTCCATTAAGAGCTATTGAACAGTGATCAGTCAACAAGAATAGCATGACGCAGGAAAACCACTCAGTGTTGATTTAGTTAGGCATTAAGCTAAGCAACAGAGCAGGAGTGTGTACATGAAGGGACAGAGAGAGAAACAGCAGTACCTTGAAATAAAGGTTCTTTATCCATACAAACAAAGTGATAAATAGACTTTTGACCCCCTGCTTTTGTGTATGGGGTCTGTCTACCCATCCACCCATTTTTTATCTTCCTTTAAGCCAGAGTTTATCAAATTCCGAGAGGTGTATTTTTTCATCCTTTGTTTTCCTCTCCCATCTCCTGTATTCTCTGTGGCAGGGAAATTCCATGCACGTTATAGATGATTTTGGGAAGAGGAGCCAGCCTTACACTTCCATGTCTCCATTGTCTTCTGGCAGCAGCAGCCAGTAGGGAATATGTAGGACCCAAAGTTCTTTACCATACTTCTTAGCATTATTCATTTTAAATCTGCCATTCTGTTGGAAGGAGTAAACTATTAATTTGTGATTCAAATCTGCAGAACAAATATCAGTTTTGTTGTTGAATGTCATGACACCGATGGAATCTCTGACTCGCCAACAGCTGTGAAAATTATTTAGCTGATAGTTTGCTACCAAGACCTGGCAGGCCTGTAGAATGTTGAAGAGTCTTTTTTTGCTGACCTCAGAAAACCATTTCCCAGGCTTTGTCATCACAGGTCTCCATGGTTGGCATATGAGCTATATGAGAGGCGAGTAGAGTGCCCACAGCAGAAGTCTCAGGCTGCATCATATTGATTTGCACCACAGAGTGTTTTTTAAAGCAGTAGAATCATAGAATCATAGAATTGTCTAGGTTGGAAGGGACCTTCAAGATCATCCCTGACAAAAAATCACTAAACCATATTCCTAAGGACTACGTCAACCCGTCTTTTGAACACCTCCAGGGATGGTGCCTCAACCACTTCCCTGGGCAGCCCATTCCAATGCCCAATAACCCTCTCCATGAAGAAATGTTTCCTAATCTCCAATCTAAACCTCCCCTGGTGCAACTTGAGGCCATTGCCCCTTGTCCTGTCTCCTGTGACTTGGGAGATGAGACTGACCCCCACCTCTCTACACCCTCCCTTCAGGTAGTTATAGAGCATGAGAAGGTCTCCCCTCAGTCTCCTCTTCCCCAGACTGAACACCCCCAGCTCCCTCAATCTTTCCTCATCAGACTTACTCTACAGACCCCTCACCAGCTTTGTTGCTCTTCTCTGGACCCGCTCCAGTATCTCAATGTCTTTTTTGTGGTAAGGGACTCAAAACTGGACACAGTATCTGAGGTGAGGTCTCACCAGTGCAGAGTAAGAGGTGGCTGGATGGGGGAGGCAAAGGTCTATTTCCTTTCCCTTTAATTCTTTCACAGTGGACTTGTTCCAGGTAGTTGACAGTTTAATCCGTGCAGGGTCAGATGGGTTGCATAGCATTTGGCGGTTTTTTGGTATGAAGAAATGTAACTCATCAGGCTTAGATAGGAATTAATATGCCTCGGTGGAAGCAGCCCAGGCAAGTTAGGAGGGAAAGCTCCCTTTTCTGAAGGCATTTCAACCAGCTCTGCTTGGCCATGGCACCAGGGTTCCTTCTTTGTCAGTGTCTGTGATATTCCTCCAGCTGGTGAGACTATGTCAGAAGGTTGTGGTTTCATTGTTTGGTCTCCTATGTGTGTATAAATGAGTCTGTGTACATATTCATACAGACCTTGCTCCAAAAATGTTTCTTACGCTGTTATCTCTGCAAAGTTTTTCCTTTGACTTTATGGGAAGTTTAATCTAAAAGAGATCAGTTTCCACAGTCGCCCTCACTTGAGCTTATTTTGAATGCCTAGTTACAAACTTAATGCTTCCAGCACATAAAAATACAGTGAAGTTAAAATAATCTTATCATTTGAAATATAAAAACTTACAAATTCTCAAATTTTATATGGATCTACATCCTAGGCAGGATGGATTTAATGACGTCTTAATGGCACGTGTACTGTGCCCCACACAAACTTACAGTTTTTGACAGAAACTACCGTTTGTCAAATGTTATAAAATTGTTATACTTTGCATTGTTTAAGAGAATTTCAATAATAAAATTTATACACCAGGGAGAAAACTGACGCACTTATTCCACAGTTTTAGTATATCGCTTTGGAGAAACATACCGTGCATTGCATTCTATAAACGTTTATCATATAATACATTTCCTTTAGTAAATATTTAAGTAGCTATCTAACCTATTCCAACACAGATGTAGACTTCCCCATGGCTTGGGGGAGAAGAAGATGTTGCTAGGTGTTTCTACGCTAAGTGCTATACCAAGTGCACAACCTGCTTTTGCAATAACGGTGCATCTGTTATCTAGAACAAATACATGGGTTTGACTCTTTTAAAAGATTATTTGAAATTAAAAGATTATTTGAAATAAAAAGCTTCAGTGAGTGGAGGCTTATTTTAATTGTATGTTTATGCAGCTCTCGATCATGATGGAAATCTCTTTTCTTAGGCTGTTCAGTAACCATAATAACTCCCTGTTTAAGGAGAGGACTAAACTGCACTAAAACCCACCAGCAGAGCTGGAAGGCACAGATTTGCTGAACAGAGTGTGACTTGGCCTCTCAAATCCCATCTTCCCACGGCAATATATTGTTGGAACTTTTGGCGCTTGTGTTAGGAGTGTTCTGGCTGTGTCCTGGGTTTAAGTGTATGTCTGTCCTACACCTCCATCTCACCTCTTACATTTAAAGGTAGGACTCTGATTTTCCTAAACTAAGGATACATGTATTGCATGAAGCGTGTTTGTGGCTGGACTGTACAGTCTTCAAAGGAAATTCAGAGAAGGTCAGTTCTTGTTAGCTGTAGAAGATGGAAGATCGGCTTTGCTCTTCCCTCTAGTCAAAATATTCCAGGCACTAAAGATCACTTGCAAAAATATGATGCATTTGCCTGAGGCTTTATCACGATGTCATTATAGGCTTGCAATAACAGCACTCCAGTAAGACACAATAATAACACACATACGCATGGTCACACTCTGTTTAACTTTTAAGTTTATTCTGTTTTTGCCTCCAGCACTTCTTCTGTCTGATGTTGTAAAATTTGAAAGGCTTCCCAAAGGGCCAAGAGCAAAGCCATGGGCTCTGGCATCCCTGCAGCTCTGCGTTCCCTTACTGGCTTGGTGGCAGAGTCCCTTTAATGTGAAGTTAATCACCTTCTTTTGAACTGTTTATGGCAACAAGTTGGATGTGAAATAATAAACATTGGCAGCTCTTTTCAATAATAAAGGTATTCCAGAACTGACAGGAGGTACTATCGGTTTCTTGAAGAAAGGACTTTTATGTTTAACCTTTTAAAGCATTTTGTCCAGGAGTGAGCACGTTAAGAAATTCTCCTTGCATCTTTCAGGGCTCTCAGACTCTTTTATGCATTAAAGGACGTGAGGATCTTTGCTTTATTTTTTTTCAGATTTAGAAAAACTTTCAAGAAAGATAAAAATACCACCATATTGGCTAATTACTTAATGTCTAGTTAACAGTGTGTGTGGTTAACTGAGGCAGAACAGGAAGATTATCTTTACTTTCTCGGTTCAATTTGAAAAAAGAGATTATTTCCTTCCATCTCCTTCCCCAATGGTTACAGAAACTTACTCTTAACTCACCCACTGACAAAACCACTCAATACAGTATGATGAGCACTATCAGTGCCTAACAAATATAAACAGAACAAGATTATTTTTAAGTGTTATTTTTAAAGTAGAAATTTGGGCTCTTAAACACCTCAAAGGGCTTGCCTAACCTAGAAAAATCTGTGGTGCTTAAACAGCTGGAGAATGTGGTTAATCCCAGGCTATTTCTTCCTTCTGTCTCCTAGCTCGTGTTTTCTTAGGAAGGCAATAATTAAAACAAGTTGCTACGAACAACTTCTCCTGCCACCACTGTATTGTAGCGAAGCTGTTATGTTGTTTGGCAAAATTTAATACACTTTCTCTGTATAACCAAACCTTTTAAAGCAGGCAACATTGTCTCACAGGGGGATGCGAGGTGGATGGAGATTATGTTAAATATCAATTTGGAAACATACCCCAAATTCTGATCTCTTTACTGCTTAGGGGATTTGATTGTTTGATTTAACACCTCTCAAATTTTCCCAAATCCAGATATAAGAGCATTTATGATAATTTTACAAACAGTGCATCCTGAAATAACCTATTGAAGATTTTAACCTATGCTATGAGTTTTTAGATATATATTTATTTATATAGTATAAAATATTTTAGAGACATTTTTTAAGATATGGATGTAAAGATGGACTTTATTTTAATGGAAGCAAATGCTTCTCTTTGTTTTCCTGCTTCTGTATCATTGAGACAGAAACACATGAAAAAAAAAGATTGATGAACGAGTGAAAACATTGAATAATAGCGCAGACAACATGAAAGGTATCCCAAGTGTCATCATGATAGAAGATTCTTAAGTAGATATATAGCTCTAGGATACATAGTGGAAGCCAGCATGCTGAGAAAGTGGCAACAACTTCATTAGAGAGGCTCTTGGAGTGTTTCTGTAACTCAACAAGGACATCACAGGAGTTTTGTGCAGAAAAGAGCTAGCCAGGTGTAGAATCATATGGAGTTGAAAGGAACCTCTGGAGATCATCTAGTCTAACACCTACCCACCCCACCCCCGAGCAGGTCTACCTAGAGCAGGTTGCACAGGAACTGGGCACAAACTGGAACATAGGATGTTCCATCTAAACATGAGGAGGAACTTCTTTCCTGTGAGGGTGGCAGAGCCCTGGCAGAGGCTGCCCAGAGCGGTGGTGGAGTCTCCTTCTCTGGAGATATTCAAACCCCACCAGGACACGTTCCTGTGGGACCTGCTCTGGGTGTCCCTGCTTTGGCAGGGGGGGTTGGACTAGATGATCTCCAGAGGTTCCTTCCAACCCCAGGAAGGGGGCTCCCCTCCGAGCCAGGGCAGTAGGGGAGGAGTGTGCTTTGTTAGCGTTCCTGAGTCGGGCATTGAGCATAACCCGGACTCCCCCAGTGGAAGCTCGGTTATTTAGTTGGTGGGTGTCCTGCTTTGCTTCCATTGACTCGAGTGGGGCAGCCCCCGTGGGCAGCTCTGGTACAGATGAGACTCCTACCCCCTGTGCCACCCACTGCTTGGTTCAATTGCCCGGTTCACAGTGTCCTGTTTTTCTCGCTCCAGCTTTCCGCCTCCAGTTTTATGCTTTCTCTGAAGGCAGTGCCGCAGCCCGCCCCACACATTTCCAGGTTTATTCCTGGTTGCAGTTGGTCTCACCAAGTAGGAAAGTATGAATTTGCAACCTTGTGGTTATTTTTATATAAGAATGTCTTAATACATGGTGGATGTTTGAGTCTAGCTTTCGATGTTTTTCAAACGGTGTCTGTATTTTGATTTTTAATTTGCCTCTGAGCAAGACTGTCTACAAACACTGGCCAAATCTGCCTATCTGGGACCTGGAAGGGGTCCCTGGAGAAAGCACTTCAAGCCATTTATTCAGCACTGGCTGCTTTTACATTTGGCTTGAAGTCTGACAACTTTCCACCAGACCTGCAGCATAGTAAAGCACATCCTCTCTATGACAGCAGTAGAGCCAAGGAACTAGCAGGTTGCAGGAGTGAATGCTATAAAACAGATGTTATTAGTGGGCTTCACCAAGGGTGGGAGGCTGAGTACAGTAGCCCTATTACAGCCTCCAAGGTGGGCCACAAGATTGCTGTCTTATGAGCAAGCTGTGCCTGCAGTATTTGGCTCGGCATCGCATCCTGAAAATTCCAGTGCTGAGAAGCACTTTTGCGCTATGAGTAAACTGTAAGCTAGATTTGAAAGGAAAGATTTTGATTAAAATCAGCATTTCAGAGCCTTCAGCTGGCAGCTGGTGTGGTGTTAAGGATGGACATCGTTGGAGACTCCTGCGGTAAAGAGGCCCCAAGTCTGAGTGTTTAAAACCAGGTTCCATCCAGTTGTGATGGTGGTTTTTAGCAGTTAAAGGAAAAAAAATATTGCTGCATATTTACACATAGGGACAGATTCTGCTCCCATTAAAACCAATGGCAGAGTTCCCGTTGATTTCCATGGGTGCCTGCCTCAAAATGTTTGAACAGTAAATATATTCTTCTGGGTGGGAAACCAGGATAGAAATCCCTCTCACAGCCTGCTCCCAGCACTGCAAATGTCAGGGTTTTTCAGCGCTAGGCTCAGAAACGCTACTTCTAATTTTAAAATCCTTTTAAACTTCAACGACCATATGTGGCCTTACTTCACAGCTGTCAATCAGAATCAACAGCCAGTATTATATTAGCCTATATTTACCTCTCTTCTCCCTCTATGTGGAATTATTTCATTTTTATAAATATCAAATATATCAGAGTCATTGAGAAGCCCAGTATCAGATACAAGCATTTGCTCCCTGAGTGCTTTTAATCAAATAATAAATCGTGATGTGCTTTAGTTTCATTGACACTAGATGAGCTGATCTGGTATGGATTATTTAGTGCTATGGCTTTTGCTCTATATGAATTTCCCAAAGTCTGTGCGTGGCTCTGGGCATGTATTTTTCTCTCTGTCTCCCCACCTCAGTCTTGATTGAAAACTTTAGAAGTTCATGGTCATTTGGGATTTTTAGGGATATAGCACAGCAAATTTATAGAAAATAACTTATAAAAAATATATCCCTAGCTTCTCCCTAGAAATTTGAGACAAAAACCTTTCCTTAACAACATCTCTGAAAGCTCCTTAATGCAGAGCATTCACTCATAAACTGAGTTGGCTGTTTTAAACCTGTAATGTATATATAGATTTCTGTTTCCAATAGTTTTCAGAGTTGTGTACAGTCAACTCAAATTATACAGAGCCAAAACTTCTGGTAAATTACTGTCAACCTGTATCAACATTTGCATCAATAACATTTGGTATCGCTTGATGGATGGTCTACGTCCAAGCTTTGGGAACGGGTATGGCGTCTGGGTGTTAACTGGGCTGTCTACTGAAGGCTGCTCCTCTTTGGCATTCCCGAGGATATAATTCCATGATGGACAACCTATGTATCCCAGGCTTCTTGGCCCAAGTAAACTACCAAACTGTAGGTTTCTTCTGTGTTCCTAAATGTACAGTAAGAGGACACAACTGTCCAGAAAGAAGAGAAAAACAGATGAGCGATCATCATTGATTACTTAGGTAATCAGAGATAAAAAAAGAAAGAGAAAAAGAGGGAGAGAGTGGATAAAAAAAAGAAGGAAAAAGGAGAGGCAGAATCAAAGAAATAAAAGGAAAGAATAAAAAGCAAGTAACCAGTTCAGTTAATGTACCTATGCTTCTAATAGCTCTCAGGTATCAATTCGTTATTAAGATACACACCTCTGATAATAAATTGCACCACCCTGGAAATGTTGGAAATAGTTTTGAAAATGCTTCTTAATTGGTTTTTTTTGGGGGGGCTAATGGAATATTAAGCAAAGCTTTGTGCCTCTGCATGCATTCTTAAGTAGCTTATCTCCGTTACTTGTAGAGTAAAATCAGTCAAAAACCTACATAAAGCCAAGAGTTCCCAAGCCTTTCCTGCTTCACTGAAATGAATTTGGCTACTAGATCTTGGAACCATTCTGCTAAAAGGATTGTTGGGGGTCTACCTACGTTCCCTCTTGAGAGAGGGGAGTGTCACTTATGCTGAAGCATAATAGATCTTATGGAAATGCCTCAAAATGAAAGAGTGAAGAATGGAAGAAATCATAGCAGAGAAGCAGAGGCTTCCATTGCCCATTGAGCTTCTTCTAGGTCAGCGTTTTGGGATAGCTGGGTTGTGTGAGGATGATAGCAAACAGAGTGGAGACAGAGAACCCCCTGTTTCTCTGAGCTTTTGGTGTCCCAAAGGTGAGAGGGTTACACCCTGGGTGCTTATGTGTTCATTCACAAATAAGAGTCCAGGGAGCAGAGCCTCCTCTTGCTTCCTCACCACAGACGCGAAGAAAATCTTCCTGTGATTTTTCTCTGCAATTCCAGTGCTTCTACAATGAAAGGGGGGATTAAAGAGAGAACTTACTTAATTTACAATGTACAAGCAATGATTTCCTGAATAAACACTTTGTGTTAGAGATGGCCCCTGTTACGATTCAGCTCATGAGAGCAACATCTTCAAACGTTTTTGAGTATTTTGCAGAGTCACATTCAAATTTTCTTCTGTCAGTAACTGTGCGTGCTGTCAGTAAAAATAACAAGATAACCCAGAAGGAAGAAAAGCTCACATTTATTTCCTTACTTTGGCAGAAATTGCTCACTAGTCAGAATTTTTGAATCTCTTCACCTTTCCGAGGTAAATAAATTGAGTGTCATGTGTCTTAATATGTATGGGTCTTTCATATAAGATGTTAAAAACTGCATTGTGTAGATAATAGGTCCATTGATGAGGGACTAAACTTGGAATTGGCTGAGCTGGATTCTCTTGTAGGTTCTCTCTCTGAGTGGCTCTGTGGGGTTAAGAAAGTTGCTGAGCCTTGAAGCTCATTTGTGACACCCCCTCACCTCCAGGAAAGACCTGAGGATGTAGAGGTAAAATTTATCATATCCAGAGTGTCA
>BJBW01010033.1:30597-60171 GCA_004320125.1 Scolopax mira
TTTTTTTTTTCCCTGACTTTCCTTTCCTCTGCTGTGCAGTTTCTACTGATGTTGAACCCAGTGTTTTTCATTGGTGTCTCATCAGTGTATTAATTGGTTTATAAGTGTACTGAACTAATTGCCTGGTGTCCTTATGACTGTGGGTGGTGGTTACTCAATGTGAGATCTACTCACTCTACTTGAGTGAGATGACACTCAAGATACCAACATGAAGCACTCTGTTGGTGTTTTGTATGGTTGACATTTTGATACCTTAAAAAGATGGGGAGGTAGTGTTAAGCTATACAAATAATGAGGTTTCTTGGTTTGCCGTGACACCAAAAATATGATCCCGTTTTAGGACTGCCTGAAATGTTCTATTTTTAACTTCTTTTTATCAAATTCTGCCTTTTTAGAAAGTGAAAATTGTTTTGAAGTAAAACTTTGCAATGTTTCAATTGATGTCAGTGCAAAACTTTCATCTTTCCTACATTTTAATCTTTTTCAGTCAAAAGTATTTGTGAAATTCAGCACAAGTTCATGAATGGCTTCAGCCTTCCCAGAGCTGCATAGTTGTGTGAATAAGCTACTTGTCAAAAAAGCAAAGAAATCAATCTCCTCGGTTGTATTTTTAAACAAAAATGTTAAGAATTCATCATTGTTCTACAAAGCTTATTTTGCAGACTTACCTCTTATGAAAGAAATTGGATTAGTTTTCAGTCTTGTAGTGTTTCTGCTCAAAATAACAAAAACAAAAATCCTGAATGTTTCTCATAGTTTTGAATTGGTTTTCAGCTGTGGTGATGACACGTCATGCTATTTGTTGTCTGTGTAGGCGGGGACATTTTCTGTGCTTCTGTACGGTCCTTCATAATTGAAAGGGCTTTAGACGTACATAACACGGGTTCAGGTTTTGCTTCCCTGTTTTCTCTTTCTGAAGCATCTAACTTTCCTGACTGTGCCCACAAAATGACGACAATGTTGCAAGGTCACCAGGGAACACTAAAAAACCTCCTAGGGAAAGGCAATTGGATTAATGCTATGGATTAGAATATATTTGTGCTTGACTGATTTTCCAATATCTTCATTAACACTGGTGTTGATAACATGGCTTTTAATAGCTTTTATAACCACAAATGCAGCATGGAGTGGAGCAAATAAGTCATTAATCCCTTAAAAGTACAATTTAATGCAATGCTTCATGACAGGAAGTGAACAGGATAATAAAACCTTTACTGTTTTAAGCCACACTTAATATTTTTACGGCACAGTTGGCTTGACAAAATACTCTTTGTGAGTCATCACTTCAAAGCAAGGTCCTGGGGACCAATTAAAGTTGTGTCTGCAACCCTCATGCATAACTACATATAAGCGTGAGTTATTTCAAAATATCTCTTTCAAGTAATAAGAGTTGTAGCAATATGAAGTAAAAGGGACCTTTTGCTTCAAGCCCTTTAATTTAATATGCCCATGTGTGGAGACACCCTTGGGGAATGAGAAATTGATTTTCGTTCTTTGCATAGATCCTGCACTAATTTGCACTGTCAAAATGGCCCATGGAATTCGTCTTCCAAAAATTAAATCCTTGACAGACAAACACCAGCAAGAGAGAATGTCCTTGATTTCAAGCTTTAGCTTGAAAGAGACAAAAATGTCCCTATTATAGATAATTAAAAACCGAGAAACATAAAAGTAATTGCTTTGCATCCAGTTTTCAATTTCTGGGCCAAAAGAACTGAATGCATTAAGAACAAATACGAGAACTGGAGAATTATCTATTCTAATTTAATCTATGCCAATAACCTGCTATTGGACCAAGCAAGGTGTTAAATCTCCCTTTGGTTGATTTCCACTTTGAATGAATTGGAAATATGTCTGTGTTGTTCTAGTGTTGCTGATATTGCCACATACCTAATGGGGATGTTCCCATCTGAGTGGCACAGCAAGCATTTTTGAGTGAATTTTGTAGGTGTTTGAAGAATCAGCTTGTCTAGAAACGTCATGTAACTACTTGGGTAGTAACATGGTGCCTTTCATACTGGAAAAAGTTACATTGACATGTGTTGTTGGTTGAGGAGCATCTGTGTATAATCCCATTCATTACATGCAAAGAGTGGGCATATAATGAAAATTTGTCTTTGGAGAAATGAGAAAGCAAGTCTATTATTTTCATGTAAGTAGAGAATAAGCCGTGTTTTCTGACAGAGACCATATGGTTGTGGAAAAATCACTCTCTGCTGTTCTAGGACCTAATGTTTTCATTGAGCTTATTCTGCAAATAAAATAGCAAGAGATAACCTGTTCTTGAACAAGCTTATAGTAAAATATGGATTGTCATCATAAAAAATATTGCTGACAGGCAAAACATGGGGGACAACAGGCAGAAAGTGACATAATGCATCAGAGGAGACAACAAAATCTGTATTTCCTGGGTCTTAGTGTAGAGTTGTGTTTATAGGACTTGTAATATCACAAGTACTATTTTTCCTTTTAAAAAAAAATCTACTGTACCAGAAAAAAAATACCAAAACCCAAATATTGAATTGTTTCAACATCCAACCACTTCTCCCCACCAGATAATTTCTCAGCCACTGACATCTCTTTCTTTTTCCTTCAGAATTTCCTTGGAATTTGATTGTGCAGTCTCTGAGTTTGGTTGGTGAATCAGTACTGAAGAGCTGACTTAGTACTGTAAGAGATAATAGGATTTTTATGTGTTTGTATCCTGACAAGGTCATAAGAAATGTGCTGTGGAGAAGTATTAGGGGTTCAAAGAAAAGGTAGTTGCATGAATGGTGTAAATCTGAGATGTAGATTTCTGCTTTCTATCTAGGAAGCATTTTTACAGGAGTGTGTCTATGAACAAGCAGCTTTATTTTTCTCACCGTTCTCCTCCTCACACTTCCTGACCATCTCTTTATCCTATGTCTTTGTATAATGCCCTAGAAACATATTGGGAGCTTTAAAGTAGACAGTTTTGGTTTAGCAATGGCTCATGTACAGATTTTGGAATCCAGGGAGGTTCAACCCGTGGGAAAGTTTCAAGTCCCATCTTAGGGGGACTAAGCTCCAGGCATTGTTAAATGGCTGAGGTTAGAAATAGTGGGAAAAAGAGTAAATAGATGCAGAGCTGCAAGTCAAATCTTTACACCCTTTCTTTTCCCTCTCCCCGCAACCTTGCCTCATGCACTGTTGTTCTATGAGTCAGTCTGTTTCTCCCTCTGCCATCCCCCTCTAAGTGGGAAAGTGGATCTATAAAAACTAATAGAAATGAGAGGGGGGAAAAAAACCACCCAACCAACTCTTGATCTTCAAACTCCGAGACTTTGACTGAGAGCCAACTATTTCAAACAGCAGCCCTTTCATAACTGGGAGAGCTAGCGCTAGATCTGTTGGGTATGCAGTGAGACCACATAACGCTCAGCACATGTCAACATAACTGATAACCAAATCCTACCTCTCAGCCTCCCATTCAGCATGACTTTGGCAGGCTGCCAGTCTCTCAGTCCTAATTAACACACTGCCATGCTATGACTGGAAGGTTAAAGCCACAGCTTTATTTACTGCACAATTAACGGGGTAAACATGACTTAATCATAATTTAAACATTCAGCCTTTACGAGAAAATTTCAAAATCCTTTTAGGAGCCCTTTTGACCTCAAGTCTCCAGGCAGACCTCTTGTAATGTGGAATTAACTGCCTGTTCCACCAAGGGACATCGAGGTTCTCTGGGACACTATAGATTTTAGTCCCTGAACAAGTTAAAAACAACATCAACTTAATAGACATTCCTGTGTGTGTGTCTTACCCCAGCGTCAGGGTTCTTCTGGGCCAAATCTGCATCCGATGGCATTGGAGCACTGACTTCAGCAAGGATCCCCAAGTACCAGGAGATCTCTTTATTGTTCTTGGATCTCAGCAACTCTGCTGTGGCCCACATTGACCCCTCAGCTTTGATCAGAATGCGGCACCTTACTCGTGGTCCTTCAGACCATACGCTTAACTTTACATCTTGTGAACAAGCATGTTAACTTTAATAAACTAACCACTCATAAGGTTTGGCATCCATATACTGTTTGTTTTTCATGTTTGGTGCCTTAGATGCTATCTGGCTTACTCGGTTTTAGTTTTCAAGTACTGTAGAAACCCACCAACATAAAGTGACTTCACCAGCAAATTTTTTTTACTTAAGAGAACGGGTGCCTCAGTGCCCAAATTATGGTTTGTCTCACACCCAAACAGACACGTAATCCTTTCAAGTCGACTAGATATTATACTGAGGTGGAGATCTATCTTAAGCTCTGTGGAACCACCATTGTACAAAGGGAATTGTGTTGTAGCATGGTGGCCCACCAGTGGCACCTGCTCCATGCTGGACCATTCCCATGCTTAGAGTTATGCAGCCATTCATCATCTCCAGTATGAACTAATTTACATATACAGGCACCATGTTTTTATAAGAACCCACCACTGCCACCACTAGATGTGCAGCCGTCTCGCTGGTGCATGCATAAAAATATATCCCTGAAAAGGATTGGAGGAGAGAAAAGCTTTCTTCTTCTGAAAGCAGAATGACTTCTTGTAAATAAGTACTATCTACTGAAATTATTACTTTTCAATATTTTTCAATACCGTGCAGAGAAACGGAAGGCAATTTTTCAACGTGTAAAACACGAACCTCTTTCATTTGAACTCCTGATCTTCTAGTACCATCTTTGCTACCAGCATACTGTGTCTGCCCTTACAGCAAATGCTGAGCTGGCAGTTTTACCTCTCCCCGTCCTTGATTCAGGCTGCAGTGCAGAGAATCTTTGTCAAGAAAGAAGGTGAAATAAATAAGGAAGTTGCTGGTGTCAAATGGAGTGGGTCGAGAAAGAATTTTAAACACCCATTTAGATATATTACTGTATTTTACAGCCTGTAAATTGTGATACAGAATAAACATGATCAAGGAAGAAAGAAAATTTTTTATATTTTTTTTTTCTGGAAAATGCTATTTATCAAAAGTCTTTGTACTGTTGCTAATACTAAATTTTTCCAGCACATGTATTCCTCCAAAATGAGAAGGTACCAAAAATGCCGCGTCTTCTACCATGTGAGAAGTTGAGTGAATGGACAGAAGCTGCTGCTTCCAGGCAGCGTGAGGGGAGAGAGCAGAGTGCAGTTATGGTGAGCTGTCAGGAAGCTCTGCTCTTTAGATGGACAGAGTTGAGCAAAGTGGTCACTGAATGTAGGGCACATTCCTTCCCGCCCCCCTGATCTTTTGAGCTTCTCCCAGCCCTTTAAGAGAGAAGTTTCCTCTTCTGTTTCAGACCCTGCTAGAGGCTGATAGAGAGTGGGAGGAACTGCAGAATAGAGGAAGCTTTGTGGATCCAGGACTAGCCAATTCATTGGCAAAAAAAGCCGTGGTGTTTACCACCTGTTTGGGATGCCCTGGGACACAGAAGGTAGCCATTGTGCATCACACAGCTTCAGATCTCCAATCAGCTAGTCATGTGAGACCATCTTCTAGAGATGAGATTGAATGAAGAAATAGTAGTCTAATCTATTTCCAGCTCTGCCATTGGTTTGGTTGCACTGAGAGGGAAACCAGCTACTCTGACTTCCATGCTCCTCAGCTTTCCTGGCTGCACAATGAAGCTGAGTGGTGCTTATCAAGAAAGTATGAGTGACCCGAAGCCTTCGTTGTGTTTGGAGTGAGCTTTGGTTTCCTGGATTCGAGGTCCCTTTGGAAGTGTCAAGTAGTATTAATGTAAAGAGAATATGGTGGGGTTTTTTTGCCTTGTCTTAATGTGTTATTCACTTCTTGGCTTCAGGAGTAATGTGCACATCCTCATGTGTGTCTGTGCCAGCACTCAATATTGCGTGTGCCAAGATATGTTATAGTGTCTGTATTTACTATGTACAGCCTACATACCGCCTTTCTGAGTAAGTATGGCAGCAATGTAGTAGGGGAAGGGGGGGGAGTATCTGTGGGTCTGCATATAAGATCATATATTTGTACAAAGTGTGTGTCTGTGGGCTTCAGAGACTGAGGGGAGTCTGTGGTTCAGACAGTCTGCCTGTTTTTTTTCTTTTTTTCTCTGAAGGCAGCAAAATATGTTGATATGGATTTTTTTTTACAGGAGCTTTTTGTGTTTTGAGTTAATACATTTCCCTCGCATCAGATCTTGCCAAACATCATTTACTTACTAGTACTGTGAAAGCAGGTTACCCAAAGGCAGCACCATTCCCCGTTGTTTTCTCTTCTTCCAAACTGCTCAGAGACACACTGTAATAAGACTCCTAGTTAAAAACAACAGAATGTCAGGAAGAGCACAAAAGTTGAGCAAAAAGTGCCGGTGCTTTTGCTGCATATGTGCTTAAGTATTTAGCCGAATAAATGCCAAGGTTGTGAGTTTGTGCTGCAGAAATATTGCTGTGATCCATGTAACTGTGACCCAGGAACTCCATTTGTGAATTGTGTCCAGTGTGGTATTTCTGTTCAATATTCCCACTGGTAAAACAGGGCTTTAATCACGGCGCAAATGAGGGAAAGAGAAGCTTCAAACAGACTAGTCTAAAATCAAGTACAGAATTTTCATTCATGAGAATATTGTTTGTACCTTTTTTTTTTTCTCCAGTAAGAAAGTCCACTACAAAGGAAGTGAACTCATCCTGACTGTTGGAGGTTGTAAGTAATGACCTCTTCTTTTTTTTTTTTTTTTTTTTTTTTTACACCCCTCTCTTTTAATCTTTTTTTTGTTGTTACTGAATAGCAAGATTTGGCAGTGGAAATAAGGTATTTAGTCTATGTATAGATCATTCATCAGTGGGATTGAAAATCATTCTTCAGAAGCATACTGAACATACCCAGCCATTAACAACAAAATTATTAGTGGTGAATAAAACAATGGATATTACCCATTGCCAGTAGGGAAATTGATTTATCTTGCTTTGGTCGGTTGTCTGCATTAAGAAATGTCACACATATTCGAAGTGTTTTGCATAGCTACTGTCTTGTGTTTTGCCATAACAAAATCTCTGCTAGACTGTATTTTGGCATCTTTTTCTTGTCAGCAAGGAAACAACTACTTTCCTTGAAGTCTGTTTAGCCAATTAACATATACACTTTATATATATGGGCACATATACATGTAAAAAAAAATATGTATAGTTATGCATGTGTTTAGATATTTTGATGAATTGGACCAAAAAACTTATTTGCTTCTCTGAAAAGGACCACACCGAACTGTATATACACAGACTTTGTGTACAACTTTTAAGGACGAATCACTGACACATGGGAGGACTTGTTGCTTCTGAGAGCAGAACTTCAGAGAACTTTCACTAGCTGGGCCTTAGCTTGTCCCATTTGAATCAGTGGCTTTAAGATCATTAAAACTGGATTCACAGACTTACGAGACAGCTCGCAGACTGGTGCAGCCAAAGCACATCCCCTACAAGGGAATTTCAGTTCTCCCAGGTCCACAGGGCTGGCTGGCACACTTTCAGCTGGGTTTAACTCAATTGCTTTAAAAAAATATACAGTCCATGATATAGCCATGGAGTCAGGATATAAAGCATGCTGTGCTAATAGACACTTTTAAAACTGCCTTTAAATAGACACCTTTAAAACTGTGTGAACATACCCAATCGGCATTGTTGGGCTGGTCGTGATGATTCTGCTCTAAGTATTCATAAATTTTCAAACTACATATTGAAAGGCAGAAAGTACCTAAGTTACATCCTGAAAACGAAATGTGAATGTCTTAGAACACTAAATTTGTTAAAGTCCAGATTTGGTTTGAGGTTTTTGTGTTTGTTTGTTGTTGGGTTTTTTCCTAAACTTATTGAGATCAATGACACATACAAGCAAAATTTGGAAATTCCTTGCTGTGGCTGATTTTGAGTTCATTGAGCAGAAAATGTCTCATCAGAACATAGACGGAAAATTTTTTTGTGTGGCTTTTTTTGTTTTCAGTGCTAACATAAATAAACTGTTTAACTGATTTTTGTATAAACTTTCCAAAAAAAATCTCAAGCATGGAAAATTTCAGCCCAAAATGGAGTTTATTTGAGAAAATTACAAGCAACAGAAAAAGAGGGTTAGAATGGAAATCTGAACTCCTCATTAACTAGAGTTAAGCGCCAACTTAAATGCCAGGGGTTTTTTTTTCTGTTAATATTTGGTTTAAAGTTACATACAGGTTTGGAAGAGCTTAGCTCTTTTTAACCCCTTTTTTTATTGCTGTCACTGACTTAGTTCTGTCTCAAAATGATGGCATGGGCTCAGGCCTCCATAGCTATCTTCACCGCAGCAGAAGACGTATTTTTTAACTTTTTCTTTCAGATCATCGCTTGAGCCCGTGTTCACACAGCCTTAAATTCCACCTAAATCCCTCTCCCTAGTATTTACTATTGGCTGGCTCTAAATATTTAGTGGCAGAAGCCAATGGGGACCACTGGGCTAAGGTGGTCCTTAGGCTGTCGGATTATGGCTTCTGGTTTCCATTACAGATCTGTGGCAGGGCGAGGAGAAGGCAGGAGGTCTACCTAACACAGCAAAAAGGTAGGTATAGAACTCAGTAAAACACAATGCAGCTGAAACAATGGCCTACTGTGTTTTTAATCCTTAGCTGAGGGAGAAACCTGCACAGTTTCATCTCTGCAAATGATGGCAAGTAATGTTTTGAGCACATGTCATACTTTTCAGCTGGAAATCTCAGCGCCTTTAGGAAAGTGAGGGGATGGATGTTATTTCTCTGCTTTTACTCTTGCTCTGACTAAATATGGAGATGGCTGTGGTCTAATGGATAGAACCTGCATCTAACTCCAGAGCAAGCAGCTAACTCTGTTCCTGGCTCTGCCGCAAATTCCCTATGTAACCTCTGGCAAACTTTCTCTTCCTCCGCTCCTTCCTTTGGAAAATTCCTCTGAATTCAGGGGGGCATTTTGTTGGGGGAATGCAGGATGAGGAGTCACTTTACCAGATTTGGAGTCTCTTTTGCTTCTTGAAATTTAGCCAATTCAGTTCTGAGACCAACAATGAATGTCTCCGTTGCAGTCCTTGAGAGAATTGTCTCTTTTTCCAGTGATGTAAATTTTGTTTACATTTTATGCTTTCTACTTTTAAAAACCTCCCATGTCTGTCTTTTTTTCCCAATTTTTTTAGTCCCAGAGATCGTTATTAGATATACAGAAGAAGGGATCCAAGTACGTATTAAAGATAATTATAAGAACTCTTAATTTAAAAAGCACCTCCACATATTCAGAAAACATTTGAGGGATCGGTGAGGTTACTCTGCATGTGGGAGTGCGCACTCCTCCTATTTTTAAGGTACGAAGATTATTAACTTTTCTATAACTATGAAGAAGCAAATGACAACCTGGGCACCTGGAAGACCAGGAGTACAACTCTGGTGCCACAGCTTCAAAACAGGGGACCCTGAGACTTAGAAGAAAGACTTCTGCCAAGCACCAGCAGTCTGCAGAAACACTCCCCCGAGACTGAATGGCAAGGTGCCTACACACTAAGGCCATGATCAAGCGGCCTAAATCCTATTAGTGCCTGTGCCTTGTCTTTCCCATTGGCTGTTTTTCAACACCTCCATCCTTAGCTTCATTCCTCCAAACCATACTTCAGAGGCCTTCAGAGGTGCTTGGCTTTCTCCACTGAGCAAGCAGGGGGACTATAGACCATCTGAGTGGTCCTTAGGGCCTAGTCACCTTCGCAATAAATGGTATTAAATCCTTCGCTGTCATCTTTGAAAGCTGAAGTGGTCTCTGGCCACAGTTATTGTTAGTGGACAACACTAAGAATAGTGTTATTATTTCTATTAACTCCGGCAACAGTTATTATTAGTTAAAATTTACCGAATCATGAACGACTGATTGACATTCCTTGATAAATCCAGATTCTTTAGGCAAACAACCCCGCCACTGGTTAAACGGACGTCTACATTTCTGTAAATGCTTTGAAAATTTCAGCCATTTCTTCAGTAGCACACCTCTCTTCAAGGAGATTTAACCACACAGAAAGCTCGAAAGTGTTGTAACAAGCTGCATTTCGCTGCTTTCATTTTTCAGGACAAAAATACAATCTAATGAGCAAAACATTTCTTTTGATCCAGGATTCTTCCTGCTGCTTAATGCTCTTTCCTTTTGCTTTTGCTTTCTAGAGTACACGGCTTTTCACGTTGGCAGGATATGTGTGGACATGAGCTGAATGTATATTTAATCTTAAATTTGGTAGCAAGCACTGTTTTTGAACAACAATGCATGAAGATAACATTATGTCGGCCCAGTTATGGTAAGGGAATTACTGACTTTCTTGAGTAGATGGGGACCTGCTTACAATAAATAAAATCCAGCATTTTCTGAAGCAGCAATACTTTTGATATGAGCACCAAGGTTGTATCGTATCTACACCTCAGAATACAGAAGCAGATGCAAAAATGCCATAATTAAAATACATTTTTGATGTATTTTTTTTTCCAAGTAACTGCTTGAGCATGCTCAGTGTTATCACAGCATGTCATGGTGGTTAATATAACCTGCTTTAGTGGCAATTCAGTGCTGCAAGACTTTTGATGATTATACTGGATTTGGAATAAAAATAAACATACAAGCTTAGTCTAACCATGTAATGCTTAGACATTTATATGGACAACAGCAGCTGATGCCGAATCAAACTTTGTGTTACTTTTTCCCTCCAGAAAGCCCTCAGGCTAACATTTGTTGGCAGGGAGCTGCTTGCAACTGGGAGAGATGCTCTGTGGGTGGCTACACTAAGAAATGCTCACAAATTCCAACTAGCACAATATCGTACTATGACTGGCACATTGTAACATCTACATCTGAGGTATTTCCGTGCTCTGACCAGAGAAATCCCAACTTAATCCTACTCTTGATGTTCATGGAAGAATGGAGTACCCTCACAAAGAGTACTCCAGCCACTTCAAGGTCCACCTGGACACAAAACTTCTTCAATGCTGATTTATGCAACCTGCTAAGTTTACTCCACTCCGTGTATTTCCTTTCTGTGATGAAAGTAGCTCTGAGGGGCAGAGAGCTTTTTTTTTTGTCCTCACAATTTCTTCCTTTTTGCCCTCTAGGAGATGCTGATGTTTTCTGCCAGCTTGGAGCTTCATCTTCCCATTGGTTAGTTATCAGTCCTGCTGCTACTTCAGTCTTTTTTAGATGGTGAGTTCTTGGGTCTCTGTGATTGAAAGGCAGAAAGTGGTGACCTTGTAGGAGCACAAGAATGAGGTAGGATCTGTCAATGAAACTCTATGGATGATTTCCAGTTTGTTAACTGGGGTGAGGCTTTGTGCTGCAGGTCAAGGTGCTGGGAATGGCTCAATGTCTCTTCTTTTTCTCCCTGTTATTCCTAGTCCTCTACTCCAAAGCCATGTTGCTCTGAAAGGCTGAGAAGCTGACTCTACTTCCTTTGCAAATAGTGTTGTTTTCACACACGAATACTCTTGAATTTTGCCTTGGGAGGGTGGGAAGCTGCAGTGAAAGTGCTTTGACCTTCACAAGCTTTTAGCAACAGAGTTTTTGCTCATTTCTGCATTGCCCTCGATCTTTCCCAGATGAGTGGGTATGCCCCAAGGCACAATTACAGATGGTCTGCAGAGAAGGAACACAGTCAAACAGACAGCAAACAACTATGAATCTAGAAAAGATTATTCACCAAAATTAGCCCATCTCTGAGGCTTATTTAATGATATCTTCCAGTTCTTAAAGGAGATTAGCTTTTAGATGATTAAAAATCTAGTCATTTAAATATCCTAGTAGATATATCCCTGCTTTTTCAGATGCTTTATTTCTTTTTAAAATCTGGTCATCAGAGTTTTCTTTCAATATAGTTTTGGGGACAATTTTTCCTGCGTTGGAACTATCATCAGCCATTGCTTTTCTGTTACCTGCAAGAGAAGGATATGTCTGCTGCTCATAATTGTCAAATAAACTTTTATAAAGCATAAATAAAGATGAAGAAAAATAATTATATATGGTTAAAACCTGGCTGGAATATTGGTGCTAATGAGAGTGACCAAATACCTGAAACCAAGATGCGAGACGCCTGTTTTTCCTAGTGAGGCTCTGAAGCTGATACTCCATCAGTGTAGGAATGAAGCCAAGTAATATGACAAGTGAAATGTTGTGGTTCTGGGAATTTCTAGCAGGCTTATGGCTCACATGTGTATTTCTTGTGAAAGCATGTCATGTGCCTGTCCTGGCTTATCTTGTATACAGCTGTTGAACAAAAGTATGTGGAAGAAAGCTTGCATGCAAATCTCTCTTCTATGTGTGCCAAATAGAGGTGTTTTGTTTTCAGCCAGGAGATGTTAATTATTGGGGCTGGGCAAGGAAGTACTTTCAGCAAAGGACTTGCTCTGAGGAATGGCAGGTTTTCCCATTTAGAAAAACTAATTTTTAATATGTCTTTTCGTTCTAGAGTTTATAGAGCAATTTGTAGTGTATATTATTACTAACTAGTTTAGAGCTGCTATCAGAAAGCTAGATATCAACAAAGAAAACAGCAGCCTTTTCTAAGAGAAAGAGAGGCTAAAAGTTTTGTAAGATGTACTGGATTTTTGCTTGCATGTCTCAGTTTGGTAGAGTATTAAAAGGTAATAACAGGATGATCACCAGAAGAAAAACAATTCAGCCTCTAATTAATGTACACTCTTAATTGTTGCAATACGCTTTCATTACCTGAAATTTAGCATGCCAGTCATGATAATTGATATTCTACTCTCTACCTGTAAACTTGTTCTTTCTCCATCATCAACATTTCTCAGAAGTGACTCACCGAAACTGCAAATTCAGACACTGAACTTTACTGCTTACTTTGCTTATAAGGAATCTCTGATCCTTGATGTGATATAGATTATATATAGAATTGCAAATGTAATATTCAAGAGACTGCCAGAGTTTCTGTGTCTGTGCAGCTTCAAACCATCAGTGTGGCCTGAACCCTTGAACTCTTAATAGCGAAAGCATGAATCCTGTCAGATGGAAATGAAAAACTAGACTTGTAATGAGGTAGTTTGTAGGTCAAGCTTTTTTACTGATCATGGAAAATAATCAAAAAAATGATGGGAGGAAAACACTCTCAAAATGGGGATCATGCTTTCTCTTTGAGCTTCTGCAGAAGTTAGCAAGCACATGACTTTTTGATTTTGGGGGTAGAAGCTGATATTTTGAAACTATTTGGCTTCAAATGGTGACAAAAGTGTTGAGAAGCTTTAATGGGAAGCTTGGGGAGGGAAGTCGGAAATAATGGCTAGGGAAGAACATACCTGTGGCTTTGATAGTTTGGTGGCCATCCGTAAACAATAAATAAACCATCCTAATAATTTTGAGCTGTTATCCTAGTAAAAAAACAGAAGAATTCTTCCTTGATTGGTTGAACATTGAGAACATTGAGAAGCCTTGGTTTCTCGTTTTAAATTCTTCTCTGACTTCTCACCTGCAAGGTTTTCCTGGGTTTGAAGTCAAGAGATAAACATCATTCAAGCCTGGCTCAGCTGTGCTGATCAGGGAGATGGATTAAAATGATGTTGCTCCCAGCCAACAAATGTGACAGTCTGTTATTATATGGAGTCAGTTTTAAGAAGTCTTACTTAAGAAAACAGAAAGAAGAACTGAAGAGAAGTTTAGTTCGTGACATTTCCTTCCTTCTCCCCCTAAGTTTATAGTATAAAATACTCCCTGAAGTCATTGCTGAGAGTGACCTTGAATGGGTTCTCCAACTTTGATGAATTGCTTTCAGGTTTTATTTCTGAGGATTTTGCACGATTAAAGAAAAAAAGATATTCCTACGGGATTCCCTGGGAAGATCACTCAGTCTTGTTATGGGATACATTTCTTGTACTGTCACAAGATGAAATGAGGGGCTCCCCTGACAAATATAAAAGTTATGTGACAACCCGTCTATTTTTAGATGATTTAAATCAGTGAAGAGGGAAAAACATTTGTTTCCAAGACTGTAATTTTCCAGATGACACCATTTTATTGCATGGTGCCATACCATGAGAAAGAGCATTCTTGTGGCTTTTGAACTGGAAATCCTGTAGGAATGCTATTTCTGGCATTTATTTGCTGTGAAGCCAGGCACACATGGAGAGCAGACAGACTGACCAGATACAGTTTGTGGTATTAAGGCGTTCAGAAAAGTCCCTGCTGCACAGCCCTTTTCCAGCATACGAAGTGTTGAGTGAAGTTGAAAAATTATCAATGAAGATCATATCTGAAATCCATGATCTGATCGGACAGCCAGACTTTCATGCTATTAATGTGTTCCTTCCTCTTGCAAAAATGCTGTTTTGACAATTCAGCTTTTCTGTCTTCATACATTGATGCTTATAAAATAATTCTTGGTAACGAACATGATTTTGATACAAAGTGGGAGTTAAGGTTGAATGCACACTATAATGAAAAACCACATGCAGTCACTCCAGTTGAACTGGGAAGATATTTTTCGATTAACCTGATTACCATGTGTGAGCATGCAAAAAAAAAAAATGCTGATTGAAGAATAAGCACAAAAGTAGACAGTCTAGGCTCATTCTTTGCTAAGCTTCAAAATGGGCAGTCATAGTGCAGTCAGTATGGCTACCCAAGCAAGAAAAGTTTTTGCATGAGTAAGTGCTTATTGGGAGGTAGCTCTCTATAGTTTAAGAATTTGTATCTTCAAATACTTTCTGTATTCAGTTAAATAGAGTAGTCTGGATTTTTCCTTTTTCAAAAAGAAAAAAAAAAAGAAGCATGCTATGAAATTTTTCTTGAATATAGTTGCGTCTCTCCACAACCTCTCTCATAGGAACAGCTCTAAAATGATAGTCTGCCTGAACGGAGCAAAAACCCTAATAAATATGGTGCATTCCTCTTTAAAAAGTATATTTATTTAGTAAGTTTAGAAACCACTCTGAGGTTAGGTTACAGCTATTGGGATTAGAGGGCGTCTCGTGGGCAGTTCAGACATCAAGCTATAGGTTCGTGGAGTGAAGCTGAGCTGTTTCGAGCCTGATGTCTGAATTATGAATTAGGTTCATTCTAATTCCAATGGGGTAAACCTCAGAGCAGTTTATATACTTATGGCTAAGTGCTCCTAAAATACAGGCTATTTATTTAAAACATACATGTAAAATGTAATCTCTGAAAAAGATGTCCGGCCTAGCGATGCTGGAGCACAGCAACCCAGCTAAATAAAACCTGAATTCCGACTTCGGAGCCTTGCGGAAGGGGGTGGCACAGCTGGATTTATGCCACATGCTGATGCTCCCTGCTTGGCTCGGGGTGACCTGAGACAACCACAAGACTAAACTAATTTGCCTCAGCCCAAGACACTTGCCCCATCCTCAGCCATGCCTGTCGTGCGGAGACTGAGAGAACCTTGCGTGGTGATGCCCTCCCTTGGCCACTTCGGAAAGTCCCTTAGGCCAAGAATACTCTGCAGGGTTGCCTCCTCTCGCTTTATTGAAGCTGTGCAAAGGAATCTACTTTTTAGTCTAGTTGGATATTTGGGGAGTAGAATGGAGCTGGAGGGTTGGACAGAAAGCACAGGATTTATTAATAGCATCGGCAACTACTTCCATCTGGAGCCACCCTGGTCTCTGAGCTCATTCTAGCAGCAGCACCAGCTGGTGAACCTCTCACCTTAATCATATGTCTTTGACCCCTGCTGCTAGCAGTCAGGTAGCTGTGCCAAGCTGCAGTCTACAGCTGGCTTGTTCACAGGATGGTTCTGACTGGCTGCCTTGTGGGGAAGAGCAGTCAGTGAGGGTTTCTGCAGGAGGCTAAGCCATCCCTTCCTCTGTTCATTTTGCTCAGGCTACCAGAGGATCCAAAGGAGAGGCAGCATCTGATGTTATTTTCCCGGGATGGGAGTGGAACAGAAACTACCCGTCATTTCAGGACAGCTGAGCTGGCTCCATCACTATACAAAAAAAAAATGAGTCAGTTTACACTCTGGTTCTCCCTTCCCTCCACACTGTCTTCCTTTAATTTCCATTCCAGGAAATAAATGGGACAAAATACCTCTCAAGTAATTACTTCTGCCTTGGCATTGAATTGAGGTATAGAGAAATCTTCTGGAAACTACCATTCCCAGGTTTGTTCAGGAGGTGAAGATCTGTTGCAGATGCAGAAGCAGCAGAAATGTAGCGGACACAAAGGGCAGACTTCTTTGGGCACTGAAGAATTGTCATAGGGCTGAAGGAGTGTGCAATTAATTCATATGGGGCCAAAGATCACTTTATACAAATTCGCAAGAGTTGGCAAAACTAAATGTCACAAGCAAGCAAGTGGGAGTTAAACTTTGAACATGGACAAACCCCGCTGTTATTGTTTTCTGTTTTCAAAGAAACAAAATCTCACCATTTTGTGTGACAGTAAAGAACTATGAGTTCTCGGATGCTTGAGGCTGACCATGAGGCACTAAATATGCCTGAGTGCTATTAGAATAATCCCTCTCCCTCAGTTGCCTAAATCCATTCAGAGACACTTGGGAGACAATACTTCTTCTGGCACAACTGGATTTTGGGCTGGGCTCCAATCAGGAACAAGGAAGTGGAGTGCTTTCAGTGTATTGTTGGGATATCAGCAAACTTGCCATGTCACTGATAAGCCTGAAGGTCACTCTAATGAAGGGGTTTGGAGAGTGAGATCAAAGCAATGAAAGAACTGACGAGCGGGTCTCCATCTACCCCTGCTGCTGCTCTTTGGTCCATGATTCTGTCATTCCCCTCTGGATGATTAAGGGATTGGAGCATCTCCCTGATGAGGAAAGGCTCAAGGAGCTGGGACTCTTTAGCCTGGACAAGCCAAGGCTGAGGGGAGACCTTATTTATGTTTATAAGTATCTAAAGTGTGGGTTAAAGGATGTTGGAGCCGGACTCTTTTCAGTGGTTTCCAGCAATAGGGCAAGGGCAACAGGCTCACAGGCAAGCTGGAACATGGGAAGTTCCACTCAAATCTGAGGAAAAATTTCTTTGGGGTGAGGGTGCCAGAGCCCTGGCAGAGGCTGCCCAGGGAGGGTGTGGTGTCCCCTTCTCTGGAGATCTTCATGCCCCCCCTGGATGCCGTCCTGAGTGATGTGCTCTGGGCAACCCTGCTTTGGCAGGGGGAGTTGAACTGGATGATCTCTAGAGGTCCCTTCCAACTCTGACAATTCCATGATTCCATGATTCCATGATTATCAACAACCTTTCCCTGGGCTGAAGCATTCAACTAAGTGGGTAGTAATGACAAGGGCATACTAATAAAGCCTTTTATTCAGATGCACACCAAGTGCAGGAGAAAGATCATATCTAGAATTGCTTGATTTTTTGTGTGCTTTCTACCAAGAGTATTTAGGAAATAAGATTTGGTCAGATGAGTGTGTTGCCTTGTTTCATTTTGTTTTGATAGGCTACTTACCTGACCTCAAACCTATCTGGATTGGCATATGGGTTACTTCAGAGGAGGTACATCTGGCAGGTCCAATGGCGCTACACCACAGACACGATGGCTTGGTAAGGGCTCAGATATTGTGCCTGCAATGTGTTAGAACCAGCTGCATGCCTGGAATGTTATTTGCTTTGCTGATGGCCAATATATATGGCCAGAGGAACAATTCTCCAGGGAGGTGTCGTAGGAGAACAGGCATCAGTCAGTAAAAGCAGAATGACAGAAAAAAAAAATTAATCCTGTTTTAACAGATTAAGTACCTATCAAGTGACAACAGTAGTTTATTTTCCTTGAGAAAAAGTAATGGATATACTTAGACATAATCCTACCCTCAAGTGTTTTAATTCTGATGGCACTTCTTATTAAGGAGAGTCGCCAAAGTGGAAAAGTACACACTCTAATGGAAACAATGTCATAAATTGACAGCATTTCTACAAGGTAGGTTGACAACTAAATTAGCTAAGAAGGCTTGAAACTAGATGGAAAAAAAAATTTAAAATTAAAAGGAAATAAAAAGCTTTGCTATGAGTCAGTGTTTTTATTATTTGATGAGTGTTTTGCAGTCTGTGTTTTCACAGCCAATTAAGATACAAAGGGTAAGACAATTAGGTCTTGTGTGTTTTATTCTACCTTCCCGGTCTGTTGACTGCCTAATCAAGAAAGCTCCAGGCCCAGGTGGGAGATCATGCCCACTTTGATTTCTCTTTGCCTCAATGTTTTACTTGAAAATGTACTTTGTTAAACTCACTAGCCATCCTATACCCTTGAAACAAAAAAGGCAAATGCAATGGATTCAAGCTTCTGTGTCTCTTGGCCTCTTGGTGTTGATATTGTAGACATTGTTTATCTGTACAGGATAGAGAAGACACCAATACAGTTGTTTATTCTGTGCTGATGACCAAACTCACATCTGTATGCCAATATATGGAATGCTGATCTGACCAGACTTGCTTATATATGTCCTTAAGTTCATTTGTAAGGAGATTTTTTTTTTCCTATTCAAATATTTGCAGGTTATTAAAATCACCCAGCAGGCTAATGAGGCATATGGTGTGTTTCTGTGTGATTCCCAGTATATTTTCTCAACTTCAGCAAAATCGAAGTTGTATAACTCCAGGAGCACCTGAGGGAAAAAAAAAGGCATTCTTTAAAGAGGCACAGTTTCTTTTTGTGCTGTCTTCTTGCTCCTGGCAGAGAAAGTGTTACTTTTGTACTAGTCCACACCACCAGTAGATTACTGTGCAACCCTCCGTGCAAAATATGGCATACCATAAAGAAAGCTGTTTATGTGCAAGCTGAATTTTTGGTTCATCATAAGTCAGTTAGGTTATGTGATTTTTCAGGTCTATGGATTTAAATAACAAGAGACTTCAAGGTTGAAGAAAATACTGGAGAGCTCAGATTAAGTTCCTAAAATGTTATTTTTCTTCTCAACTCATATGAGATTTTCTTTGACTGTTTCATACAGTTCAAGGTGTAGGATTTGATTCTCTGTCTTCAAGGAAGGGGGAGGTAGCCATAAGGAAGGATTAAAGAAGGATGTTCACACACACACAAAAATAACCTCAAAAAAAAAAAGCCACGTCAATTGGAATGAACTTCTTTCAGGTTCTCTCATGGCATTCAGACTTTCAGTCTCCTCCAGTCAAAAACTTAACATGACAGGTAGACCAAGATGGTATGGTTTTGGGGTGATGAATCTAAAATTGAAACCACCTCTATAAGAAATAACAGAAAACCTCTCTGGTATCTCTGTCAGCATGTCTAATGTTTTGAGACAGTCCGGAAGACATTTCATAAAACAAGCTTCCATGGCTTATTGCTTTAGGTCGATTACTCATATTTTCCCTTTCTAGTAATGTTTTTCTAAATGCATTTCATTCAACACAGTGTTTCTCTGGCAACAAATGGCAGGTCATTGTTGAATAGCTAGCATTGCTTTGATGATTTTATTACTTCAGTGCCCATTTGCATAGCAGAATCCTCTACAGAACTAACACAGCCAGTTCCTCGTGTCAAAATTTTCAGAAGGTTGAGCTTTAAAAGTGCACATCTTTCAACAGCAGAAAGATGAGTGCTTCACCCCATGAAAGTGTTTAAGGTTCAAGAAAGGTTTTTCACTTGTATAGTGGCAAGGCCAAGAAAAACTAAAAGACCTTGTAAAATATTTTTACACACATGTGCAAAGATACCCCGGGACAGCTAAGAGTGGTCTACTTAGGGCACTTGTGTGGGTTGGCAGAGAATGACTTAGCAGAGGTTTAAATCCAGGTTTTTATATCCCAGCTGACAGCTCCGATCAATAGGCCATCATCTACACTGAAGTTATTTGGTCACCCTCTTGTGTGTCTCTCTTCTGTCTCATATCATATTGGTTCTTCTTCTTCCCTGGCAGTCTGATCTCTGACACATGGTAAGAGGATTTCCATGTTATTTTTTTTGAACAAATAAAAAATAAGTTCTATCAGGATTCAAAATGGAGTAATTTTAACCTGTTTCAGGCTCTCCCCAGGTCCTGACTATGCAGTGGCTGGCTAGGCCTAACACTCCATTGGAATTCTTTGCTCTGTTTTATTGAAACTTAGATACTTACAGTTTATTTTGGATGATTGGACTCAGATCAGTCCCACTTATTTAAATATTTTCAATGAAGCAAGTTTTTGTTCTATATTCCAGGTGAGTGTCAAGTTACTGATGCTAAACTTTGCAGAAAACTCCACTCAAAACTTAGGAGTGATTTCATGCAACATTCCTATTAATAATTCTGGTTTTATGGAACTGGTATTTTTGACAATAAACTGTATGTTAGAAAGTGTACTAATGGACGTTTGTGTTTTTCTACAGACTCATGCAAGGTGAACATCCTGACTCAAGCAAAGAAGGAGCAAGAGTTGTTGTAATGAAGAACTTCACATAATGATTCTAAATTCTTACAACTACCTTTGCAATGCTCCTCCTTAGCCAAATAGGTCCAGCTATACTGATAACTGTGGGAGATGATTTGCATCTGAAAGAAAAATGCACTTATGATTGTATCCCAACTTGTTTTTGATAGAGGGAATAAACTTCTATATTTCAGGCATTAATTTAGCTGGGGATTCTTCCAATATATCACTGTGCTCCCACTAAACCAAATTATAAAATTTCTCTGGGAACAGGGATAGATCACTTCAGAAAACACAGCCTCATATTTCACACATCCACCTAGATGGTTGGAACCTCAACCCTTGCCTTCTTAGTTCAAGAACATCCTTGCCATTAGAAGTTCTTGGTTATCTGGCCAGCTCTCATTGTACTGGGTTGTAATTAACTGGCCATTTCCATTTGTCTCTTCATGTTGGATCAAGATGGTAAAATGAAGACGGCGTGTTTAAAGCACTTGAAAGGCAGTAAACTCTAAAGTGGCATCTAATCAACCTGTGGAATTTTTTGCTGTGGGACATGGAGGCAAACAGTTTGAGAGTCAGGGTAGGATTAAGCACTTGAATAGGAATAATACCTGCAGTTAACTTGTGAGGTTAAAGTATTATGAGGTCTATCAGTTCTTTTGCTTCTGGGCATAAACTGCCGTCTCAGCTTGTGAAAGAGCTCGTTTCTGCTCTCGCTTACTGCTCCGAGCTGTTTTTGGGATGCTTTCACAGGGTGTGGGGCACCCGAGCAAGTGGCCGCTGGCGGGGAGGACAGCAAACCAGAACGGTCAATAGCCCTCCTGTGGAGCAGGGGCGTCTGCACTGGTTTTGATCCATCCCCCCCCTTCCCTGCCCCACTTCTGAGGGATTCCACAGACCACGTAGGAGGCAAACGGCGCAGCCAGTGGGCCCCCTTATATTAAATCTTGTTTGCAGAAAATTGTCAAGGAGGCTGGGAAGTGATTTATTGTCCACTCACTGCATGGCCACTTTTTCATACAAAATAGAAGCCCTCCATTATGCATGTATGCCTTCTGGCACGAATATTTTACAAGGCATTAAATCCTCTTGGCCATTTGGTCTGAGATGACACTTATCTGCGCATTCTCTTTCTGTCTTTTTGGTAAAGAAAACCTAGAAGAAGGTGGCTTGAACATTCCTGCCTTTTTATAATTTCTTCTGTAATGCCTCTTCACAGACAGAGATTATACACGTGCATGTTATGGCTAGAAGTAACTGCAAAGGCTTTAACTACAGCAGCAGGTGTTTGGGGGATCGTTCCCCTCTAGAATATTTGCACAACACCATTTAAACAATTAGCTATTTGCCCTCAAGGACTGGGGTTTGTAAAATGGAACACTTCACACCGAGGGTGGTTCGGACTGGAAACGGCACCAGTTAGATGAGGGGTTTTGTTCTCAGACTTGAAGACTAAGATTAAAACTTTAAATGCCTGGTTGTATCAAAGTGGAATTTTGGATTTAGGCTGCAAAACTATGTTTAGGCTGCAGGAGAGCAAGGAGACAGTGCTGTTAGTGAGGTGTTACATTAGAAAACAGGGCTGAGTGGCTTTCTTCAGGCAGAGATATGGTGTCCTCAGATAGGCTGGCAGGAGCATCTGATGGTCTTATCTCACAGTTTAAAAAAAAAAAGAACATTCTGACTGCCTTGAATGATTAATGTAACCAAGTGTTACTAAGAGGTCTAGCTGAACCCAAACAAAAGCACATCATGCTTTTCCTCCAGCTGGCTTCAAGGAGCAAGTCAGAGTGTTAGATACACTGATCTCAAAGACCCGGCTAAAGGGTTGAGGACCTGATTTAAATGCTGCTTTTATTTCCAGACTTCTGCTGCAAATTTCTGTATTCCATTTGCAGCTTTATTCTTAAAGAGGGCAAGGTGCTGGAGATGCCACAAAATATGCTGTATCTCCCTATTGACCTGGGTGTCCATGTAGGGATGCTACGTTCTTTCATGTGCACTGCTGGGTTCTTGGGTGGAGGTATCTGGACAAGCACTAGTTATCTGCATGACAACTGTTATCTGCATGACAACTATTATCTGGAAATCTACTATATGGATCTACTGACCTTACCAACCCCTTGAGGGACCATTCCTTTAAGACTCTGCATGCTAAGGTGAGTTGAGAAATGGCACAGAGCACTACTATATCACTAATTCTTTCGTGTCACAAGATCTGTTGCCAAGTTACAGTGGTCAGGGCCTTGACAGCACCAAAAGCCCTCAGTTGCCCTGCCCAATGCTACCCAGAGCCTCCATCCATGCAGTCCCTGCCCATTACTCCATGAGCTCCTTTAAGCTCAGTCCTGCCCCCCCACCCCGAGTGCCAGAGTGATGTTGCTGATGTGCCTGTCTCTTGCTGTCCTGAGTTGCTGACTGGATTTCCAGGATGGATACGTCTGTTGTGGCCCTGTTTCTGATCCTGCCTCTGGTCTGAGCTACACCGTTGGTAGTCTTGTCTCTGGTCCTGTCTCCTCCTACCTTGATTAGATGACTTGACTTCCTGGATAGACTCCAGGCCATATAGGTAGCCTTGTCACCAACTCTGCCTCCAGTTCTGTCTCCGGAGACATACCATACTCTGTCTCCACACCATAACCGGTGTGTTATGCAGTAAACATGGAATAATCCAACATCTGGCATTGCACCGTAGCTATGAGGATATGACCTGGCATAGTCAAAGGCAGAGAGGAAGGGAGAGAGAATTGCAGCTGTGGTGATGTGCTGGTTAATGTACTGTAGACTAATTTACTCGTTGTGAACCACCCAATGGCATCTAGCTTTATTGTGCATATTCCTCCAGTTCAGACATGTAGCTACACAATGTCCTGATTCTAGTTCTGTGCCAGAAGGGCAGCTTACAACCCCTTCTCAGACAACATACAACCTCCTTCTTCCTTCCTGTGAAACCTCCTGGGGCTTAGCATGTGCGGGGGTGGTGGAAAAAGGGAGGGAGAAGAGGAGGAAGAGTGAGAAGAGCAAATATCCATTGCCAGCCGTTCCCGATGGAGAAAAAGGCTGTGATAGTAAATGATGCATTTTATAGCAGAGGGGAAATGCCTTCATCCCATGAGCTGTGGCTGCTTATGAGCTCCCTGGCCAGGTTTTTGGCTACCTGAGAAGGAGGGGGTAGGTCCCTGACTCTATTCAGCCAGATGAGAAGTCTGCAAGTTGGGAGGTGTTGTCCCTGGTGGATGTAAAATACTTACAGGTGCTTCCTGCTGCCTGGCTCCAGCTCCAGCTCTTATGTCGGGAGGCAGGAGAGCTGTGAGCAGATGATGTAGTTGTGTCTGGAAGTTCTCAGGTGGCAGATCACCCCTTAGAGACTCTCACAGCAAGCATGGATCAGCACAGTGAGCCGAGTCCGGAGCTGTGGAAGATTGAGAATGACAAGCTGTACTTTTCTTACCTGGAAAAAAGGACACAGGCAAGGAGGGGTTTCAGGATTTTGTTTGTGGAATTTCTTGCTGTTGTCCTTTCATGTTATCTGAAAAGCACTTTGAGCCTTTTCTTGAAATTAAACTTTTTGACACTCATTTAGAGGCATGTCTAAGGGATGGTCTAAAAGCTCTGCGTGAAAGATTTGTGTCATGATAGCTCTTATGGAGTCTGAATTAAAAGAGGCTTACACAGGTCTAGCAAAGTTTGCAAAAAGAACTCTGAGCCTCTTGCAAGGAAGACATCAGGGCTTTTTTTTTTTCCCCCCTTGATTTTCTTCATCTTTCTATTTATGGCCTGCTCTAGTTTGATTTTTCTTGGCCACCAGGCAAGTAAGCAAGTCTTTTCTCTGCTGATCTTAAGGTGGAGTTTGTTTATATGTATACGAGATCTGTAATTACACAGCACTGTGATTCCCCACAAAACACTCCACTCCTCAAATTCATACAGGGCTTTTTTTTCTGCAAGGCCAAATGCACTTTTAGAGTTTCTAGACAAAGCTATTTTGTGTATATGTCATTTTGCTTCACCTTTCCTAACACAAAAAAAAAAAAAGAAAACAGGGCAGCTGGGAAATCCTAGACTAAAGGGCAGATCACATTTCAAAACATTGTGAGAATAATAATTCTGATTATCCCTTCCCTCTTTATCTCTCCCCTTTCCCCTTATTCTCAAAGTAATTCATTTTCTCTAAAGAAAATTTACACTCTGGGAATAAATGAACCATGTAACATTTTGATGAGATACTTACTTTATTCACAATGTGCAGTCACGGTTTAAAAAATTGGGAACTGGGATAAAAACAAGCCTGAGACTATTGTGACTTGTGCAACTTGGTGTAATACTGTATGAGCATGCACACACACGTGTGGTAACAGGAGTAGTAAGGCTAGAATTCGTGTCCATTTCAGCTTATGTCAGGAATCAGAGGAAGCAGATATTTTTATGGATTTCACATTGATTATTAAATATTTTGCCTCTGTGAACTCACTTCTATCTCTCACAGGACAGTTCCTACTGAAGTTTGTGGCTCTACCCTTCTTGTATGTAGATCAGAGGTTTTCAGTTGTGTGAATTAAATTGAAGGGTTGTTGGTTTGGGTTTGGTTGTTGGTTGTTTTTTTTGTTTTGGGGTTTTTTGTTGGTTTTTTTTTTTTTACTTTCATTGGTGTTTTCAAAAGCAGAGAAGAATTTTGCACCTTTTTGAGTGCCACTCTGCTGCAGGTAAAGAATGTAACAGCTTGTGAGAGTGGAGCTAGAGCCAATAATAATTTGACTGACATGTTTTGGCACTGAAATGCCTATTAAAACTCACTCTGTCCTTTCAAGATGGAGATTTTGATGCTGGGCACTTGTTTGAGCTGAAAATTCACTCTCTTTATAGATCCAAAGAGCCTACATCCATGTTTATTTCAGGTTTTAGGCTGGAGAAAGATTCTCAGAAGGATCTAATATTTCTATTGATGACAGAATAAATCCTTCAGTGTCATGAAGTTTCCAAGCCATGGAAGTTTCCAAGCCCCGTACGTACTGCAAACATGTTTCCATATGTAACACACCATACTTTTCCATACAGGATCCCAAAGATTCCTTGGAAAACCGCAGAGGACAGTGGTAGCAGTTTTAGGAAAAAACATATTTACTTTTGAGAATTTAAAGGAAATACAGCAATTTTCAGTAAGGGTTAACTGTGGATCCTAGGGATAACCAAGTTCATCACAGGAACAAATGTCTTCAGATATTTGATGGGCACAATTTCAATGGCAAATAAGCCAGCTCTGTTTGGAAAAGTTTGGCAATATGTGCACTCTTGTTTCACAGACGGACAACTTCTTTGATTTTTCGGTGAGATATGCACGCTTTTAAAGCCAGTTGTGAAGAAAAATCACTGATATTCTTTCCATGGATTTGAGAGAGTTCCAGTAGGTGGGAGGTTAGTTCTCCTACCTACACTGCCAGTAACCAGAAAAGGTTTTTTAAAGAGCTGTTTATTGCATGGTATGGTAGAACAAAATTTTTCAATACAACCCCCTGTCTCCTGCAGCTTGAAGTCCTAACACAGATTTGTGGTGCCTGCTGGAATCTGCCTGGATTTTAAGGCAGAATTTTAAAAACGCTGTTTCCCTCTTTTCCATAATGCAATAAAAGCTTGCATTAGCATTTAGAAAATTCTGCATCTGTGAGAGACCATGACATTTGTTTGACCCAGACTCCTGTGTTGACTTTCTGCAGAATTAAAGGTACTTTGTCTCAGAAGGTACTGTACATGTGTAGGAGAATGTCTATGTGTAGCACAGGAATTACAAAGAGATTGATATTCCAGGAGTTCTTACTGCTTTCATTATCTGCTCTGGGGCTACAGTTTTTACCTGTAATTGACCATCATCATAATTTTAATGGTGAATCTTAATGTTTCTACAATTGCTATCCAGTACAATATCAAGAGGGATGAATAAACCTAATCGCAGTATCTCCACTACCACTGTGCTTTTTGTTTCAGAATTCAGAGACATGTAGAAATTTGGGGTGAGACCATCACTCTCTACTGCACCTCTTGAAACAGAAATGAAATGGCACTGTGGTGAACAGTCAGATCCTTGGTGCCTCTCTGACAACTGTGCGTCAGGTTTTATTCTTTTCTTTGTTGAAAAAAGAAGTGAAATTATTTAGGAGAATTCAGTTTTAGCATCCAGTTTTAGGAGCTGAGTCCCTGGAATCCTTGTATAGACAAGGATGCCAGGATTCTCCTGAGACTGACTCAAGTAGGTCACAACTCACCTGTAGAGTGAACCCCAGGAGAATTAGGTGCCTGGGATCAATTAGTACAATGTACTAATTGTACTGGTATCAAAATCCCTCACTGATTCTCTCCTGAAGACTGCTGCTCACAATGGGAGATGCTGTTGGGGTGGCTGTAACTCTGAATCCTAAAGGGTCAGGCATGAAAGACATCACAGAGAAACCTCTTTGAATAGGGAACCTGGATTTTCTACAGTCTCCCAATTTGTCAAAACCCACGTTTATGGAGCAGAGAAGAGCAATTGTTCTCCCACGGCAGCCCACGGGAGCAGCAGTGGCCAAATACAAGCTCCCTCACCACTCTGCAATTTGCAGTGCTGTAGAATATCTGCATAAAGAACAGTGAAACAGTCTTTGTGATTTCCAAGAATTTGATTAATCTTTCACATCGTTTTAGTTCCACTGGCACTCTGACATTTCCTCATGTTTGTGCCACAAGCAAAAGTCATTTTTTTCCAAAGCAATAATAATTGCTTTGAAATTCATTGCACCTTAAAAAGTCTCCCTTGAGGAATATATTATCTTGCTTTTCCTTTCCACCACACAATTTGAAAAAAGATTTACAAACAACTATGTGTACTGTATACTGTACATATTTATTTAGATTAGAAATCTTGCTTGTGAGGTATGTAGTTTTTAAAATACCTCTTTGAATGTGCAAAAAGTGCATTCATGTAAGGAAAGGAGGAATATATAATATAATGAAAGTTAGGCTGAATTAGGAAAAAATGTTTTAAGATGCCCCAGATAATATGAAGCTCATGATTTCTTTCAAAGAAATCGGGCCTTGTTCCTTCTGAGCTTCAGTCTGATTTGTCCTTCTGGAGGTCTGTGTGGTCTCAGATGTTCCAACTCACCCCACACTGTGGGTATAACTGTCCTACTGATACTCTGACAGTTTCATAGGGTAGGTGAGAATATATCCTGATGTGTGTTTTCAGGAAAGGAGCTAGAAACCTATTAACAGAATGTTGTATCACTGCATTTCTACAGTATGACCATTTTTTTCCCATTGGAGGTTGTTCCATGGTTGTCTCAGGAACCATCTCTGAGGTTTCATTGGTGGGAATGGGGGCAAAACTTGGGCTTCATCATGCATGAAACTCCAGTTATCTCTCATTTAACTTTACAACAAAGGAGAGTAGAAGTTGTGTGAGTCTGCAGCCAGCAATGATGTGAGAATTACAATTCCTTTGCTTCAAGCATGGAAGGGCCAGCTCATTCAGGTGTACCTGGCTGCAGTATCAAAGACCCTACCTGAACTGGTCAGACTGGGCTCCATTTAGAGTACGGATCAAGTCAGTCTAATTAGTGGTGCCTAGAGCATAATCTCTCCCATCTGAAGCTAGGCAACTAAAATGACATTGGCTTTGTAAGGAATAGCATAGGATAGGATAGGATAGGATAGGATAGGATATTTCAGCTGGGAGGGACCTACAAAGATCACCTAGTCCAACTGAATGGGCTTCTAAAGTGCCACTTTCTTTTCACTGTTTATCAAGGGAGCTCAGAATGACTCATTTGACTATAGAATGAAATCTACTGTAAAGACTGAAGGTGAAGGGAGATGAGCCCCACCTTGGCTCTACTGCCATTGATAGGCACAGTGAATGTGAATTTTAAAATTCAGCTTCTGTCTCTCCCTAATATAGAGCATCTGCTAGCAAAAATAGAGTTGATAGCATTTATTGTGACAGCTGATGCTGGTGAGCTGACTTCCATTTAATACATGAGTCATCTACGATTTGTTTTTAGATTGTCCAGATTATGTGTACTTAAAGTTCTTTGAGGATTTTAATTCTACATTTCACCTGTGACAAGGAAAAGAGTAGGCATGTTGAACATATGGAAAAGGAAATCTGAAGGTTTCCCAGACTTTGTGAAACAGAGTCAGATGTCCTAAGAAACCAGGCAACACAGATACATAAACTCTTTTTTGGTATCAAGGATCTGTTTTCTAAAGCAGCAGTAGGAATGTGCAGGTGGCATTTCTAGTCTTGCTGCCGAGATAGAAGCAGCTCCAGGGTGAGATGGTCAGGAGAAGAAAGAGGGAAAGAACATGTATGCTTTCTGATAGGATCAGGTGGTGGAGAAAGACTTCCTCAAGACATCCCAATTTTAGTATCAGAAATCCATAATGAAACTCATCAAATGACAGCCAGCGTGCAAACCTTTATCTTTGCCTAAACACCTGTTGGTTGTTCAGACAGGAACTATACCTTGGGTGCTGAGCTCTCATTATTTTTATTTCTGTGATTTCAACAACTTTAAAAAAATATTCGCTCTTCCCGCAGCAGTGTGTGCTAGAGACTGGAGCACATCTCTTCACTGTCTCTCCAGAGACGTACCTCTCTTTAGGAAAAAAAAAAAAAAAGAAAAAAAAAGAAGAAAAACACTGAACCTTCTTTCTTCCACACTAAAAGACCTTTGTCCCAAACCACACATGTAGATTTTAAACAGAAAATAATATGAAAGCACAGTGCTTCCTTTATAGCAGACCTTATGTGCCTTATGCAGCTTTCTGAGTTCCTGTGTCCATGGATTTATGATGTGCTCTACACTTTCCACATTCTCAGTGTTGTTTTCCCACATTTGAAGGAGAAATGATCAAGAGATTTGTGCTGGAGTGAAATTTATTCTGTCTTAAGCTGTGTAAAGGTTCCAAATTCACCACAGCATGGAAAATAGAAATGCTGTAAGCATCTTGGGCCCTTCCCAGGCATGCAGACACCGTGCCTTCTGTAGAAATGAACATTACATTCTTGTAATTACTGTTCTTGTCAGAACTGCTTTGGCCTCTAATAGATCAGGTAAATATGAACTGAGCATATGTTTCAATATCTAAAGGGAGCCTATAGGAGAGCCGGAGAGGGACTCTCTGTCAGGAAGTGTAGGGAAACGACAAGGGACAACAGATTTAAATTGGAAGAGGGGAGATTTAAGTGAGATACCAGGAAGAAATTCTTTGCTGTGAGGGGGGTGAGACACTG
>BJBW01010033.1:60249-93117 GCA_004320125.1 Scolopax mira
GTGTCCCTGCCCAGGGCAGGGGGTTGGAACTGGATGATTCTATAATGCCCAGGGGGTCATTTCTGCATGGGAAAATAGCCCCCAGCCCAATGAAAAGTTGCACTCCTCAACTGAGGGGAGAGGTTGAGTGGCCTTTTTGGTCATTTAGAGTGAATTGCAGGGGTAAACCATCAGCACTCCAAGGGGATCCTTTGTTTTGGGGTAGTAGAGCTGTAATTTAATATTTTTAAAAACGTGTTAAGACAGCGGTAAAGAGGGCCCAAGTTTTCTCTTGTCCAGTTTCCTCTGTGCATGCTAGAAAACTGTGAGTGACCATGAAGGCTCAGGTGCTGAAGCCACTATCCCTCTGTAAGGGCGTCCCCCCTGGAAAGGCCCCCACTTCCACAGCAATTCCTAATAGGGCAGTGCCTGACTTGCCTTCGTGCTGCTTAGGGAGGAACCACCTCGCTACCTCCTCAGTAACCTCAGGTATTCCTTGGAAATGTTGGTCATTACAGCCATGGTCCTGCCCACCCCTCTTGAGGAATCTTCTAATTCTGCTGAAATTCTTCGGTGGTTTGCCAACTGCCCTTTCCATGGAATAAACAAAAAGAAAAAAACCAGGCAAAGTTAAAGAACTAATTTCTTCTTACTCCAAGATTAATGAAACAGATTATAATCAAAGAAATAAACAAAATCACACTTATAATTAGCCTTTCCTTAGATCACCTGTTAACCAGCCAACCATCTCTCAAGACTCTTATGTATCTGGGATAAATCCTTATTCAAGATTCCTGGGAATTACTTATATAGAAAGGAATAAAGACTCAGTGAGGAACTTCTTATAGATCTATTTGGTCCATGAGCAAGTAGCTCCTGCTTGAAAAGCCTTTTGTAATTCATAGCTTAATTAGGATGCCAATTTTTAACAGTGCTATTAAAAGATTACTGACCTCCCCTGCCTAATTTTAGAAATATCAATATCTTTTTTGGCATGGCTAGGTAGATCTATTTTCTGATGAGAGAATCAACATAACTTGTTAATGACTGTGCTATGCTTAACAGGCTACAAATCTATTTATAGTAATGAGCGAAATCTTCCTGCCTGGAACTGTTGAAAGTACAGTAGTGTTCAAACATTTGTATATGAGCACAAAAGCCTGTAATTTAAAGAAACACCTACATTGATAGTCATATCTAATTTTCTTTTCTGTGTTTCCATAGTATGCATAATTCTCGATTATCTCCCAAATCCAGTCAGAACGTGACAGTTATCAATCAAATCTGAAGTGAGAACTGGTCTGGGGAACAAATAAAAAATATGGCTTGGAGGCATATTGCATTTTGCAGCCTAACATTTTCCTCATGCAGTTCCATTCCTTTTTTCTTTTTGTTATTCTACAGAGATTTTTAGACTAGAGTTACTGGCAGCTGCAGCAAAGAGCATCCGGTTTAATACAATCCAGGTAAATTGTAGGCAATGCTGGGTAAGTGCCTCTCTGGTTACACACTCCATGGTCAAAAACTAAGCTATCCAGCAGCAGAACTATGCAGGATGGAATACTTGCCTGAGGGTAGGGGAGCCTGATGATAGCAAATACTCATTTTCTAATATTGTTTTTATTCTAACACATATTTAAGCTAAAAAAACCCCTTGAGATACTGAAGAAACTTTTATTCCAAATGCGGGTTTACGTTGTCAGCTGGTGATCATGTTAACTGATAAATATTTCTTACTGTGTCTCACTGCACCTTAAATATCCCTAAACCAAAAACAAAGCCTGAAGATCAGACCATCCCAGAGTGCTAATCCAAGACCTTTACAGCCCACTTAAACCCCACTTAAACCCCACTTAAGCACTGGGCTTCCAAGTCTAACCTTAATGGAACAACTCGGCGTCCAAGGAAAAAGCATCACCTCTGTTGGTGATGGACTGTGCTCAAATCGTCGGGCAATGCAGGCTTTGCTCCATTGCTCTCCAGCTGAGCAGTGGTATATTTCTCTCTCCTGATTTCTTGTTTCCAAGGCCAGCAGAAGCTGCAGAGACAGCACATTTGGCTCCCTCCGGAAGGATGTTAGCGCTTTGTTTGGTTTGAGTCTCTCACCTCACCCTCTAGCCAATGAACAGTCATCATGGGCAGACTCTGAAGGGAATTTTCTCGAGGTCTTCTTGAAGTAGCGATGATGCCAGTGATCTGGCAAGGGGGCATAGTCATGCCTCAGAAACCAATATGGCTCTACCACACCTACCCACAAAAAAAAATAAAATAATATGAATGGTAAAATTAGGGTTGGAAACAAGCAGTGCAATGCTATGACCACAAAAGAGAGCCAGAGAAACTGGCAGGCTAACAGAATGTGCTGGGATCTGCACAGAAGGAAAAGAGACCTTGGAAAGAGTCAATAAGGTAGGATCGACTGGAAAGACAGAGCTGCATTATCAGTTACCCTAATCCCTTGCAGCAGATGGCTCTGTGGGATTCCCATGGGCCATTATGGTTTGTGAGACTGAAGCAGGAGTAATTTAAAAATTTTTCTTTTCAAGGGATGTGATCAAGGTCATTAAAAGTAAAAAATAAGAGCTGATAGAGAATAAGACAGAAAATGTGTACTTTAAAAAAACCCTACACACAACCCCCAAAAAAATGTTAAAGGGGAATATCCTTAAAAGCAGAAACTGAATGGGAAGCAGGGGGTTTTGTCTATCATATAGGCAGTAAAGACACTATATGGGTCTCAGCTGTTTGTATATGGAAGATAAAATGACTATATTTTAATTCATATCAAAAGACAAATAATAGATTCAGAAAGCAGCATCAAAAAACAAGATCCTTTCTTTATTTTGACTAATAATTTCTGAATGGCAGAAGCAGTCAACGGTGGTCAAAACTACTCCATGATGGGTTGCCAACTCTGTCACAACACTGTAGTCTGGGTCCTGTGGGGTTCTGGAGCCCAAGGAACATCATCTGCAAGACAGTAGGGCTGTCCAAAGCCTAGTGTGAAAAGTAGAGTTCAGAGAGCTAAGAGAGAGCTGGCAGCACTACCTGTTGGTGTAAGGCCCCACTTGTAGTGGACTTTAATTTACTGAATTGCAACAATTTCAATGGACATCTTCCACACCACAGGTCTGGCTCAATTCACATTATTCTGTCTGAGTTTTGTTGTAGTCACAGTGACTGGTAGATACAAGGAATGAGGAAGCTTTTTGGTAATACGCAGTGCCCTTGCCATGTGCCTTATTTTGGCATGTCATTGCAATAATTCCGCTTACAAATGTTCCCTTGTATGCATGAATGCTATAATTGTGCATGCAAATCGAGGGCACGTAATTGCCCTGGCACTTTCAAAAACTAAGGTTCAATGCAGAATTTTAATTTGGCCCCTGTAACCAATCTGTTTTTAAAGGCCGATACGACAGTTTTCTTACAACATCCGTAAGAATTTGTTCTGTAGTTGGATTTTTTGATTGCCGTGGCTTTTTTTCCTTATTTGTGCTTATGAAAGTAAAATAACAATTTAAAAAAAAAACAACCACCTTATTTTGTTTCTAACTGGTTGACATAAGAGTTGGTATGTTTGCTGGTGGTGAACATAGTCTCTAACCCAAGGAACCTGCTGTGTCAGACCAGACAACATGACACTTTTAAGTAGAGATGCACATGCACAGGATTCCACTTCTGACAAAATCGAGAGATTTATGAAGAAACTACAGGGCTTTTTTTGATCAGTGTTATGATAAATGAATAAATTATTGTGACAAGGCACTTCAGAGTTGGAGTTTTTAAAAGTGTACACGTGATCAAACATATTCCAGCTCCTGCTATTTTGTTTATAGCACAGAAGGTAAAGGAGGAACAACAAGGTCCTAATAACAAATCTTTTGGCTGAATCAATTAAGCCTTGGGTGCCCTGGCTGAATAAAAAAAACCCAACAAACAAATAAAAAATGCAAACAAAAAAACACAGGGGAGAAAACTCAGTGTCCTTTTGCAAAACTCATCTTTTGTTTGAACAAGTGTAGTTGGAAAAGAATGAATAGACTGATCATTGCTTTTTAAGGAAACCATCATCTGTCTGTCTGAAATCTCTCTCCATGCTGTAATAGCTATTAACAGCATCTCTTACTGTAAACACTATTTTTCTATTTTTATTTCTCGTTCATATATTTTGTATATATAGAAGTTCTGGAATATAATTAGTTCTAGTGTATCCTGAGATACTTGACCACTTTTTCATACTAGTTATGTGACCAGGCAATTGATGGAGCAACAGAAAGATTTCTTTCTCCCCATTCCTTTTTTTTTTTAAAGGAATGTTCACCACAGGACCAAGGGCAACTCCTTTGGCAAGTTTGCTTGTGCTTTCTGAATATTTATTTAGTATCATTGTTTAGTACTGAGTTCTCTGATTAATCTTCAGTGACAGTAACTTCAAGAAAAAATTACACAGCTTCAAAAAGCGTGTGGGCAAATTCATGGCAGAAAAATCTACTAAGACTATTAAATATAAAACCAGAAAGTCCCTAAACTGCAAATTGCTGGAAGTTGGAAGACTGTTCCAAGGAAGTATCACTGTATCTTTTGCTCATAATTTTCCCTGGGCATCTGCTTTTGGCCAACACTGGAGACAGGGTACTGAGCCAAATGAATCTTTGGTCTGACTCAGTCCCATTACAATTTTATGGAAGTGTCATGAGAGGGATGTGACAGATGCAGGTGAAGAACCACTTTTTTTTTGTTAGATGTTAGCTCTTTCTCTCTTTTTTTTGGTCCTTTTCTTTCTTCTCTTTTTTCTTTCCTTTGATGTTTCTTTTTTTATTATTATTATTTTTTCAAGTAATAAATATACTTCATTTTGCTCTGAGAAGCCACTTAGCTTCAGTCATTGTTTTGCCAAAGCTGGCCTTTGCAAATTCAACGGAACTGCAAATGTTGTGGGGAAAGAGAAATCTCTCTATCCCTGGAGGAATTAAAGCTCTCAGTGAGAATTCACTGGGCTGATCCTTTGTGTAACCACAGTGTTGTTGCTGAGCTCCTGCTCTCTATTAGCCTCCCGTGCAGTCTAGGGTTTAACTTGGCAGAACTTAAGGTTTTCAGAGAAATTGGTTCAGCTCTTTAACCATCACGTTTACCAGCCCACATGCAAAATCCCTAAATATCAAAAGTCACGGATACTTTGAAAGCACATGAAAATCCATGATTCACATGACAGCTGTGACAAAAATGCATTCTTTCTTACTCCCCTTTTGTTTATGGTCTTTCAGCCAATTTCCAGTAGGACATATATAAGTTAAAGTCAATTTTCAAATAATGAATAAAATTCAATATCAATACCTTGAGATCTTTGCTAACAGTCAGATACAGTTTTCACTCTTTGCTTCATCTGTAGCTCTTTTAAAGTACAGAATAAATGAAAAATAGGTATTTTTTTTGCTTGAAAAAGACTTTATTTTGATATTTCTTGTATTTATTTGTGGTTTTAAGAGTTCTTTTTGCACCTTTGGTACTCAGGTACACATAAATATTCTAACAGCCTGTCTTTTAAATACATTAATATGATGCCAATCACTGCTAAAAGGGAGAAATCTTCAATCAGCTGTGTGGTGGTAGATCAAAGGAAAATTGCAAGGGCTGTCAACATTTGTAAAAAGCTTGAGAATATGTCAGTTCACAAACAAAACCAATACTCACAGATTTTTGAGATCCCACCCGGATATTTTAATTTGCCATAAATCTATGCAGCCAAAAGAGGTATCTCTGCCTTTCTCCCCTCCGTCGCACCCTTGGCTACTGCTTTTTTTCTGTCTCCTGGGCTGCCAACACTATTTTTCAGCCTGTTCTTTCTGCCAGATGGCTGCAGAAACTCTCGCAGTGGAACAAGGATGAGTGTGGGCAAGACTGTTTCTCTGGTGCAGCACAAACCAGTGTCTAATTAAAGCGGACATGTAATCAGGACCCCAGTGCTTGGCTCTTCCATTAAGTATTGTGAGCTGAATGGTCTCTCTGGTTTGTTTCTGTTTCAGCTGAGGAAGGTTAAACGGGGGGATGAGGCAGAGTTTAACATATGAATGGGAACCAGCCTCATACCCTAAACTGAGGTTAATCTGCTCTCCAGTTGCCCCACAGGCAGCAGGTAGCTGTGGAGTACAGCGTGCTGAGCTTCTGTACTGATGCCATCACCAAAACAAGCAATTTGATGATATCTGCAGTCAATTAATCACTTAAATGTCTGCCAAGGAGCATTATTTTGACCATAATCTGAGCCTGACAAGGCCAGTCGCAGCTGCTATCTGGAAAGGGGATGAGGGCAGAAAGTGAAGGTCTCCTAGTACATGCTGTACTGGGAGGTGATAGCTGTGAGCCATCACCTTCTCTCTTCCCTTCTCCTTGACTTCTGCTAACTGCAGAAGTTAGCTAACTGCTAGCTGCTAACTAATAAATTCTCACTAGGGGAGAAACAGGAGTGGTGACCTCTCAGTAGGTTTATCAGACAGAGGAAAGCAAGGACTGTGAGAAAGGGGAGGCCTGTCTAGACATCAGAGCTAATTCAGGACCCAGCAGGAGAAGAGCAGGACTGCTGCCACTGTCGGCTACTCAAACCAAAGTGCAGCCTCACAAAGGAAAGATGAAACATGGCTCCTGCTGACAACTCCAGATCTTGCCACCTGGGTCATCTCCAGCTTGGTCTAACAGCTTTTTTTTTTTTTTTTCTGAGCTCCTCATCTGGAAGCAGTGACACAACCAGATCCCACCCAGAAAGGTTAGAGGTACTGGGCATTCAAATGCTGTCCAAAACATTGTAGAAGCCTCCCTAAGCTCACCCAAACTCATACATTAAGAGTATGAGTAAACTCATACACCACATTTGACAGGTGGTCAAATGAAACCCTGTGCGCTCCAGTGACATAGATCTGCTGGGGACAGGGGTGGTACTGGGAAGGAATCATCCAATTCCACAGAGGATTAAATTACTCTGTTGAACTCAGTCTTAATAATAATAGCAATAGTCATGATCATCCCCTGCCTCTGAACACGGGCCAGGTAATAGTATCTCATGAATAAGAGCATAAAAGGCAATTATGACGATGGAGGCATGAATATGGTCTACAACAAGCTTTCAGCAAGGCAGGTGACAAAATCCATCTGGATGAATGGATTGATTGAAAGGTGACTGTCTAGAAAGTACAAAAGCTGCTTTCCCTTTAAAGGGAAAGAGTTGACATCAGAAGATACTTAGCCAGTAACGAACTAGGAACCCTACTTCTTACTCCTGACTCACCTACCAGCCCCTATATGCTGAGGGTGCTTTCCTGAGCATTTAAACTTTTGTTCTAATAATGGGCTGAAATTCTATTTCCTGACTGTTAATTGGTGATGTTCTTCCTTCCTCTCTGTTTAAATAGAATTATTGATTATATACTTTTTTCCATTACCTCTCCTAATTACCTTGAAGTGTAGATATTAACAACTCAGGCTGCTCACTACCTAACTTGCTTCTACAACCACTAATGGCTGCTGTGTGGTGCCTTCAAGGAACAGGTGATGGGTATGTTTTCTTTCTATATTTGCACTTGCTTTTTGCCATGGGTTCCAACTTTACCATTTACTTGTTATATTCTTATTAAAGAGGGGTTTGAAATGTCATTTTGGACATTTCACCTCCCATAGTAATGCTCCTTAACTTCTATTCATTTTTCTTTTTTAAATTTACTTACTTCCTTTTTTGGATTGCTGTAGTTTTCTTCCTCTTATGATTTCCCCCCCCTCATGTCTTGGTGAACTCTTCTTATCTGCAAGAGAAATAAAGGCAGAATGTAATTTTCCTGTTTCCATTACAATGTAGTTTAGAATCACATCTTTCAGCAATCCATCCTGAAGACCTGTTGGCCGCTTTCGGGTTTTGACTTCTTTTTTGGAGAAATTGTAACCTGTTGGGCCTTAATTATAATGACTCCAAGATTCTCCAGCTGCCTTGGATTTTACTGTTTCCTCTTGCTATATTTCTTCCACTACTCCACCTCTTCTTTGCCTCCAACTCTTCTGCTCTTCTTCTGATGAACTGAATTAAAACTTTCACTAGCAGAAATTATGGTGTGCAGCTGTGCACACCATTTGCTGATTCCAGATTCTTTCCCTCTGTTTATGCTTTCCACACAGATTGTTGCTGCCACTGGAAAAACAAATTAAATTAAACTGGCACCCGGCTTACTGGTGAGACTAGCAGTAAACAAGCTGGGGAATGTTGGAGCTGTGTGATAGCCTTAAGAAACTGAAATTAAATAAAAAGTCCAGCTGCAACGAACCATTTAGCACAAATGCCTAGAAAGTATCATGAAGGTGAGGCGTCCCAAAGGGGGATGACTGTGGGCTGATTTTTATTGAGCCTAATAAGCTTTGGTGCCTTTCTCCAGGTTAGGGAGCTAACAGGTTGACTTGGAGGCCCTGGGAAGGATAACTTGCTCTTTCGAAAACAGCCAGGATTTCTAGTAAAGCATTTCTTTCCATTCTCCTGCTCTCAGCAAACCATTTCGCTTGCTTATTAGTTAATGAGTATGGAGAATAAGGGGAAACATTCCCGACTTGGTGTTAAGATACACATGTGGGTCTGCTGAGATATTTGAAGTCTGGAACCTAACTGGCCAAATGTTGGGTGTTTTCCAACGTGTGTCGCCAGCTGCATGTGAATATGCATCCCTGAAATGCTAGCATTTGGCAGCCACCGAGATCTGCAAATATTAAAGTATTCATTCTTGGATCTACCTATATGTTTATAACTTGCCTCCCCCAACTGTGTGTGAGAGTCCAAAACCAAAGAATCCCCAAATACCCTTTATATGCTCTCTGGCTCTCACTCCCACACACACTCGTACGTGCATGTGCATGTATGCATAGTTATTAGTAAAAAAATACATGCAAGCATACACAAAAAACAAGGCAGAAAGGAAAGCTCCTCTTGAAGGAACATCATTTCCAAATTGCAGCCTTTGCAGCTTCATTTTTGTTCTTTTGTTTGATAGCAGATATTTCGCGTTTCTCTTGCTTTTTTAAGGCATTCTGTGCTGAATATGAAGTTACTAGAAGCATGTGGAGGGTAACAGGGTGGATTAAGGGCACAGCAAAAAACTGGTCCGAGAGAGAGTGTGGGGTGTAAAGGAAGCTGCCAGCTAAAGAGGGGGCCTCTAAAGTGTGTGTGGGGGGGGAAATAATGTATGGGGTTTGGGATTCTTATTCCAAACGAGCTTGCAAACCTCTTCTCCTGTGGGTCCAGCCATTGCAAGCGATGATTGCTGTGCATTCCTCTGTCGCAGAGGCAGCAGGCATGGCTGGAGAAACGTGGGATTTAACAGCTGGCGGGGGGAAGGGTGGAAAAAAAGCAGAAAATGACCCCCTACATTTGAAAGGCGTGATGTTTCTGTGCCTTATCCCCCTCGCCCCCGCCGCGCTTCCTTCCCTCCCTCCTACACACACATTAATAAGGCGAATGAGGATTTCAAGCTCTGCAGTTCTTGGAAATAGGTTGGAGAGCCGGCGGCGCTGTAACTGATGTCTGCTTCTCCTTTTAGGAACGGGTCCCATGTGCCACGCACAGGACTGGGGTGCAAAAACCTCTCTGCCAGCCAGGGCTGAGGCAAAGCATCCGCAGCCTTTGGTTCACGTTCCCCCGGCGCTGTGAAAAAACAGTATTTCTGAAAGCAAAATGGCACCGTATCTGTAAGACAGACTGTAACTTTTTGTTTTTTACATCAGCTGCTACCAAGCACGGTGTGGAGCTGGGCAGGACACTCCGCAGTCAGGCTGAAGACAGTAAACACACACAGGAGATAAAAGTTTGAGATTCTTTGGAGGGAAACCTGGTCAAGCTATTCAAGCTTTTGATGTGGACACGAGCCTGGTCTCCTCCTGCCTTGCTTCTGCAGCCAGGGCCTCCAAGTTCCAGCAGGGTCAGACTGGAGATGCAGTCTCTTCTCTTGGCCTTCCAGCCCCTGCTGCCACCACCACCACCTCAAACGGGTGGCTGGTGCATTGGAGGTCCTGCTTTCCTCTGACTCATTCTCCTTTTCTGTCACAGTGACCTCCAGTGGTTCTCTTCATTTATGTCCTGCGTGTTGTGTCCTTCTAAAGAAATTGGGCTATTTTTTTCACTTTATTTTACTTTTTTAAAAAAACTTTTCTTTTTAACCTCCACAGAGCAAAACCTGTTGAAGTGAAGGAATGAGAATGCACCAGCTTCCTAACCAGGTTATTACTGTTGCCCATGTGGACACTGGATTCCTCTTCACCGAACGTGCAGGACAGGCACACATCTGTAACTCTGGTGAAATAATTAGCTGGTGAAACAGAACCATTATTTGTGACTATTAAATGAATGAGTAAAACTGTTCTGAGATCTGCCAAAATGTTCACATAGAAAAATCAGACTGCTTAAGGGGAGGGAGGGGGTGAGAGGCTTGGAAAAACTGATTTGCTCAAGTTTGAAGCAGGTCAGGGAAGACTGGGGGAGGGGAAGGGACTAACTTCATCTCTGAGGTGGTCCCACTTTCAAGAACTTTGTGAGCCCTCTTTCTGGAAGTGGTTCTCTTTATACATTCAGACTTGGCTGGCAGCGGTCACCTTGCTTGGCCTTCCCTTATTTAAAGAAACAGCTGCATAGGTCAGTGTTTTTGTTGCTATTACTTTGTACCTTGTGCCAGAAGTTCTGAAGCTATAAGCCTGCTCACCTTATATGTACAGCATATAAATGTGCACTCTTGAAGAGGGATGATGGGACAGTCCTGGAAGATGGGAATGAAAGGAAAGGGCATCAGAGGCTAGGACTGAGATACCTCTGTACACAAAGAAGAGATAAATTGTTATAGCCTGGAAAAGGAATTGTGTTAAAAACACATCAAATACTTTCAAACTCTGAGGGGAATATCTTTTATGGAGTCAGAACTAGCAGTGAACACAATGGAAGGTTTGCCTGATTCAGGGCAGTTGAATATAGCTCTAGAACATCGCTCCACCCACCAGCCCAAGCCCCCCCAAAAAAACCAACCCAGAAGTCTGTGTGTTAAAGAAAGTCATCAGGAATTAATTCATAGTCTGTTGTTGAAAACAGTAGCAGGGAAAATTTACATAGAAATTCCGTTGCTTGGCAGTGCCTGCAGTAGTCACTCTAGTTGTGTGATAGCTCTGCATCTCCTCTGCTGTGAGATCTTCCTCATCCTTGCTAGCCTTGTCTAGCAGCAGGAGGGAGAATACTGGTGAAGTGCAGGATGACTCCCAAGAATCCAGTGTGAGATCAGAGCCTGGATTATGTGCTAGCTACTCAGTTTTTTTTGTCACTGATCACACACGGCAGATGAGGAGCGGGTGAGGGCAGCACGACATCTGATGGCTCCTGCTAAGATCCTCAAAAGCTCTGCACCCAGACAAGCATTCCTTCACAATTCCTAACAGACACTGTTATACCACTGCAGATTGTTCCATACAACCCTACCTAGGCTCTGACAAATAACACCACAATCACGGGACGCTCTTTCCCAGCTTCAGGCGACTCGCCAGCGTGTTCTTTTTCCTCTTAATATCTTAAAATCACCTAAGATAAGCTGCACATTTTCCTGGAGTCTTTTTTTCAGAAGATTTTAATTAGATCCTTGTACTTGTTTTTCATTATGCATGCATATGTTCTTACTACAGTGCTGTTTAAATAACAACATGCATAGCAAATTGTTCATATTAGTTTGTTCTAAATTTACTGGTGATTTTGGACTGCGGGATCAACTCTTGTTATGTCTGTCTCTGTTAGTCTCTGGCTGCTGGCTTTTTTTATAAGTGTAACTATTAATGGTCCCCCTGGGTTGATCTTTGTCTGATAAAACCGTCTCTTAAATGGATTAAATATAAATGACAGATCATCTGTCATTAGAGCTGCTCTTAATTCCAAGTATTTGCCCTATGTCATCTTATCATTATCTGAATAACTCGAATACAGTCATAGTGATCGTGATATATTTATTTAAAGGTTTCATTCTCCTGCCAATAGTGAGCCTCTGAAAGGGAGCAAAGCTGAGAGCTCTGGATCCGCTTAGCCTTGTGGAGTCTTGACATGAAAGTGAAACGTTAAAAAAAAAGAAAAATCAAATAAAAAAAATTGGTGGATGTCAGCTGCATTTCATTAATCTAGATAGCATTTTCTGTATCTTGTTTCACGATCTGGTGTTTCAAATATAAACAAATCTACTCTGTCCAGTAAAGAACTTCCCCTAGCCGTTGCACAAGAGCCAACCTACTTGAGAAGAGGCCTTTTAAAGAACAGCCTCTCTGTATCTTTCACACCTCAAAGATCCCAGGGTTTTGTCAAGATTTTTATACTGGTGCCAGTTCCTCCCTGGCGTATCACGTGGAACTGACCCTCACCCGAGCGGTTGTCGGGAATGCTGCTCTGTGCTGCCCAGTTGCACCAAGAGACAAGCCTTCCCATCTTCCCAGTCACTGCTGGTGGCTTTGCCCCTGTTCTTCCCAGGACTACCCTGACTTTGCAGAGTCCATGCCTTGCCACACTTTTCCCGTGTGCGGCTGATCAATTCAACATCCAGCAAACGTGTAGGACCTCTTCGGCATCTATTCTTGCAAGACCAAGCAGTCCTATAGGTAAGCAGCCCCTCTGGGACAAAGGAGACCGTGCAAGCCCAGCTCAGGGATTGATTGTGAGCAATCGTGTGGGACTCGTGTTGGTGTGTTAGACTCAAACAGCTTGAGGCTGTAACACAATCCTGTCAACCCAAGGGAAATTGAAGATAACTTCTCAGTATAGTTAGCGAGTTACAAGGAGCCTTGTCCTTCATCTCTTGTGATTTCATATGTGTGAGTGGAATGTCATCACTATACAATGAGAAGATTCCTCTTAATTAGCCCCGAAAGTACGATAAGCCCATTTGGTCTTACGAAAAATTTATTAAGTCTATTTGCTTTCCTGGTAAATCTCACTTGGTTGTTATTGGAACAGGAACTGCAGTGACACAAAAGGTAGAAAGGAAAAGAATCTTCTTGGCTGCTGGCATTGAAAACTGTAGACACTTTAAGTGGGTACAGCAAAGCACTAAATCTCTCCTGCTTTGTCGCAGAATTGCAAAAGCAGATTGCCCTAAAAGCCTGACTGAGAAACTGGTTACTAAAACCCCCAGTTCTCATGTTGATGGGTCTCCACTCCTGTGAGCCCCAGCCTGGAGGAGAGGAGCCTTGGGGCAGTTCACATTTCACACTGAGGATTGATCTGGTTGCAGGACTGAGGCATTGCTAAAGTCCTACAGCCACTTTTTCTTCTTAGTGGGAAAAGAATTGGTCTTATTTAGCTGCACTCAGTGGTTACTCTGATGTTCTTGTGTGCTTTCACATCCTGTCAGCTATTTGAGGGTCCAAGAAGGCGAGAATTCATTTATGAATATAGGTGAAGTGACTAACAGTGTGAAAACTTGAAATGTATCAGAGGGGGTCTTCCTCATTCCTCTGGTGTAGCAACAAAACAAATAATTTGGGTACACACTGGAAAACTCAAGTTACAAGATGGGATATTTTTTCCTTTTCTCTTGCTCTTCTTTTTTGCTTGAGGGATCCAGTTCTTATAAAATGCAGTGCTAATGGCACTAATCCACACAAATCCCTCCAGCTTTTAACATGCTTGTACGTGCACAGTCGTGGCAAGAAGGGCCGTTCCACTATCATCTTGCTGCTAATGAATGATTTTCATTAGTGCATACGTGCAGCTTACCCTGCAGTTAGCACCGGGGGGGAAATAAACCTCTTCAAATTTTCTGAAGTTTTCCTAAGGGAAACTTGCCCAAGTTACACAGAGCGGGCTTGACCGTGTTCTCTAAAGCCCAAGCATGTATTCCAGTGTAGCAATGCACCCAATAACGTGCACAGGATGCTCACCTGCACTGGCAGAGAAAAGGATCCAGCTGCTGGAAAAGGACAGTCCATGGCATACGCTGTTGGGATCACAAACTCAGTCAGAAGGAGGGGCCTGGAGAGGGTTAGATCATAGATATTTTCCACGGTAAATTAGTTAACAACTATAGGAAAAAATTATTGTAGTTGTGAGAAGAGTCCAGGAAACTGATTGAAAAAGAGGACTCTAGAGGGTATATATTCAAAGAATCGTGTGGGAAGTTGTGTGCATAACTTCCACTGAAGTCAATGTCTAGAAGGGCATCGTGGTGGATGGGGGATGAGAAACTGTCTTTAAACATGGTCACCTTTATCTGGGTGAATACTGAAACCTACCACTGACTATCTGGTGCCTCTATTCATAGCCTGAGTGAAAGAACTGGAATAACCAACCATGGAAAAAAGAAACAAAAAACACAAACCAAAAACAACCAACAAAAAATGTGTGTGCATATGGGCAGATGAGGGGTGGAGGGGTGGGAAGAGGCAGGCTCTACAAGAACATTTTGCCTTTCTCCACCAAGCTGTCAGTAGGGCTCAGAGCATTTTAGAAAAGTGGGCAAGTCTGAACTCATTTTGAATAACAACAGGGATAAAGAAGTAAAATGACTTCTCCAAGGAGCCCCAGTACTCTTGTTGCTAAAATTGGGGTGAATGCATATGCCCCTTTCCCTCCTTTGCTGTTAAAACCAGAAGAAACTGCTGGTGATCTCAGTGGAGCACAAAATGTATACTTTTAAATGAGTTTGTTGCTCACGTGACCTGGATCCTCATGCTGATGGTTTCCATTCTACTATGAGAGGTACAGGGGTGCGATGTTTAAAAGCTAGTTTCTGCTTCCTTTACTTGTATCTATGATGTAATTTAAATAAAGACCTTCACACTCCAAAAAAACTATTCCAGCCCTTTTTCCCTGCAGTAAATGATGACCAAATAACAAAACGTTTGAAACTCTTAAAGACTGTAACTGAATACAGCCAGCATTCCCCTACGTTCTGAATTACTGCAAGACAGCCAAATTTTCTGTGGTGGCTCAGGAGATCCAGGGCACTTACTCATAAGTGCACACGCATGCTTACTGCACTGTAGGTGCATTGTATTGGGAATAGTGCTGTCCACGTGTTGTGATGGTGAATGCCTAAAACTAAGCCAAACCATTCCTGTGCCTGTGTTTGAGAGCACAGAGTCATTTCATAGTATAGGCATAAACTACATTGGCTTTTTTGTGTGTGTGTCTTGAAAGCCAATTAATGTCTGTATTTACAAAGGACCATGAAACAAACTCCACTGGAACTCCACTGTTGGTGAGTCACTACTGCCAAGTGCACAGAGCCTAAAACAATCTGGTTTTGAGGTCCAGCACAACATAGCTGCTGTGAAGAACTGTCATCATTTGATGTCTCTTAACAGCTTTTGAGTTCTGCAGTAAACATGGTGACTGCTGTAAAACCAGACCAGCAGTGGGGCACCAAATATAGGTTCCCTTTGGAGGTCTTGGGCAGTAAAAACGTTTCTGAATGTGTTATCTGGACCTAAAAGCAGCTGTTGATAGTTGACCATCTCCTGCTATGGCACCCTGGCTTCATTTCTTTGTAATTCTGACTCATCTTTGACCTCTCAAGATGAAAGCTTCTAAAATGTTTTTGAGAAAATTTCAGCCAAAATAGTCATACCATTTTTAAATGCCAAGCAAGGTAAACACATTGTATTATGCATATTAAAAATATTCTGGAATTCCTTCTGAGAAGCCCTAGCACCTTTGTGGCTCAGAGGAAAAAATGGAAATTTGGAAATGCATCCTCTGAAGTAGAAATGCTCTTTTATCACCTTAAAGAACACCTGGCCATGTTGTAACCCCCTGAAAAATCGCACTCACTGAATGAAGGCTCCTTTATCAGCTAAAGCTTTCATCACTGAGCATGGTCCTGTGTGTGACTGGACTTTGACTGCACATCCCTTACTGAACAACCAAAGGTACCCCACCACGCTCCAGCTGCCATGTTACACCAGGAGTGAAGACCCTGACATCTGAGCAGGCCCACGCTTAGAGGCTATGAGGGCAATATAAAGCAACAGTGAGGAGGACACCTCCCCACACTGCTCTGGTTGGTTTTCCTGCTGGCAGGTAGATAGAGAGCTGAAGGAAGCTGGTGGTATGGAGAAAAGCTGGGCTGAAGAAACACAAGAACAGTGACTGAGAGCCAGGATGCAAAAGAGGGACTTGCTGAACCAGGAGACCGGTGGGACAAGCTGACATGGGTGAGGTGAGGTCTGGGATTAGCTGGCCAAAGAGGAGGAAAGCTGCAGTGTTGCTGGGGATGGTGGAGACCAGGAGAAGTAGAGTTGAAAGGACTTGTTGGGTTGTGAAGAGGGAAGAGGACATACATGGTGGGAACAGAGACAGGGAGCTGAGGAGAGTGCAGGGCAGCTGATGTCAAACAAAAGGCAAGACCTGGATTTTGGTTTCAAGAGAGGAAAAGAACTGAGACATAGATGGGGAGGCAGAAGTGGAGGGAAGGAGAAGGAAGACACATGGCAGAAGTAAAATCTATAACTTCTGACTGCAATGTGGGAGCAAAGGGGCCAAATTAAAGTCACGTAAGTCAGCTTTCTTTTGATACTTCCAAACTCTTGGAGTGCCTCCTTATCCATAATGCTGTACGTTTTAGGAATGCTTAGCTGTGCACATGGGCCGTGTGGAACATCAGGTGGGCAACCATACATGAATGTGCAAGTACGGTCTTCCAAGAGGTCATGCAATGCACAGGTTGAAGCCCTAGAACTACTTTTTTACTCCTCTGAAATAATCATACCTTGCATCTGACATCATGTGTATCAGAAAATACCAGGATAAGTCCTGATTACTGCAAGTCCTGTGAGACAAGTTGAATCATTAGGGTTGAACTGTCTGAGAAACTGAAATCTCTGGAAGATTTTTAGACCCAAGCAGTTAGGAAGGTAAAGCAGCTTTGGCTCAGAAATAGGGGTCTTCGGGATTTCTTTTCCTGCAAAGCTGAGACCTCAAAAAAACTTTCATTCAGCTTTGCAGAGTTAAGTCCAACAGTCTGTAGCATGGACTTCTGAACCATAGTGTGTGAACCACAGGATCTGTAGACAGATTTTATAAGGTCTGTGTAAAAAAGGTTGATAAGAAAAACGGGACTTCTGTTTAAATTTGCTACAATCAAAAATTTTACATATAGAAAGTAGGAGAAAGTTGCAATTTCTTATTGAACAGCCTAAAGATAAGGAGGAGACTGGTGGCATTTCAATATCATTTTCTCTCCTCTTATGAAGTGACCAGTTTTACAGAGCCAAGGTTTAGCATTTCAGGGTATGGGGTTTTTTTATGCTCCTCGGGCAGCCCCTGTCTGCAGAGGATCATCCTTTCTGACAAAGATAAATTGCCCCTGCCCACTGTAGCTTTAAGTTTTAGTTCCAGCTGGGATATGCTGGTAATCCTGAGGTACAAAATTATCTTCTGAATATATTGCAGTTAACTTTAGTTGTATAAATCCAAGCATTAGCTGGATGCTATAAATAGGCAGGATGTGCAAGGAGGCCAAGTTGAAAACGTGCAGGAACCATGCATTTTTTTCTTTAATGCAACCCCGAAGTTGTGCTACGTTTCATCATGTATAATATTTTTCATCTGAAAAGGAAATGATATGCATGTGCTTTGTGAGTGTAGTAATTAGCTGGACCTGGTGAAGCGTTGAATTTCACACTTTGGAGAAGTGGGTAGGGAGGATGGGTAAGTTTTTGTCGAATTTTCTTGCTTTTAGTGCTTTCTTGGAGGTAGTTTTCTGCAAGATTGGGTAGAGAGCGTAAATACATCTGGTTTATATTATATGATGGCTGTACTTTGGCAATGGAAAAAGATGGCACTTAAAAAAAAAGGAAAGGAGAATAAAAAAGAAAAGCTTGGCAACTAAAGAATGGAGCAAAAATTACAAGAACTATCTTAAAATTCCCAGGATTTGTAATTTATTTTTCCACGCTTGCATTCTTCTGATGTTGCTGATGTTAAAGGAGCGAGACAGAGGAAATTTGGTAGGATTTTACAAAGTACAGACATCTCCGTGAAACAATCTCCTTTATTCAGGTTGCCCCCACAGCAGCTGCTGTGATTAACGTGGGTGGTAGCAAAAGGAATAGGAAGCAGGACTAATATGTTCACTTGAAAAGAATGATAGGAGATTACAATTTTTTTCTGTTGTTTTCTGCAGGCAGTGACCATAAAGTCGTGAAGATCCTCTCCCCCTTAACTGCAATTATCTATGGGTATGAGGCAGAAGTAAAATTACTGCAGATGTTTTTCAGAAATAGAGCCATGTGAGACATCTTTGTGGTGGGAAGAGTTATGCAAGCAATGCAACGGTACCTACTGATGTGTCAGATACTGCAGTTTCCATTTTTATTTTCCTTCATATATTCACCCAGGAAACACTCTTTATTTTCCCCCTCACATTAACGTTGGGTGATCCCAAAGTACAAAGATCTGAGACTCTATTGATGGGGTAGATGTTTCCATCTTTGAGTAAAGGTGGCAGGAGCCGGGAATACTGAGTGTCCACGTAATTTTGAACAAGAGTCCGGGGTGTGACATGTGAGCACCTTCCAAGAGTGTAGTAAGTGATGCATCCCCTGGGGCTGTTTCTCACATCCTCTTACTCCGAAGAGTGCAATCCTTCAGCCTTTGCAGGGCTGGGGGCTGGAAAGTTTGGGAAGCTGCTTTCCCTGCAGAGGGGTCTGGGATATAAGACAGTACCCCCAGGTAGTTCAGCAACTTAGCTGACTTGAAATAGAGCACTGGAACAAAATATGTTTTGAGTGATTTTTAAGTAAAAGCTAATGTGAAAATGTGGGAGTTTGAACCAATGTAAACACATTACATTTAAAATGATTCCTAAATGTAGTAAAGAAAAAAATAGTGTTCCTGCACTTGAAATTCCTACAGGACACATTTTCCCTTCTGAATCATGATTTAATTAGATTATATTTTATTAGACATTCTTTACAAATTTTAAAATACTGCTATTATACATGCACAAAGGAAAATCAGTTTGAACGATTGTATGTAGGCATTCATTGAAGTCAACCACAAAACAGGAACATTTTATGTCAGTTATCAATGTACTTGATATGTATATCTAAAGTGCATTATGTTACAAAAAATATAGAAAGTCAGCAGCACCAAGATACGTTCACAAAATAAATACACCAGTCAACAAAATAAATTATGGTAAATGTGACAATAATAATTGTCTTAGCTTTAGCAAAAAAAAAAAAAAAAAAAAAAGGAAAATTCACAATAGCCAAATGTGCAGTTTCAGAGAGCAACGGGGGAAAAGGTTTTATTCTGAGCATTTACAATATTTACAAGTAATAAATATTTTAATACTTCCCATATGTTCACTATTACAGAATACTGCAATATGTCTTCCAAAAATCTCTTGCTGAAAATGTCAGCGCCTCCTGCAAAGAAAAAAAGGACAGAAAAAAATAGAAAAATTAATTTTCACTTCAAATACATGGACACAAAATTAATAGCAAGAGTGCCACAGACTATAACGGATGTACATTGCGCATAAACTTTTGCTATAATAGGGCAACAATGCTGCAGTTTTAAGCGTCTTTTCTAGACTCTACTATATTTCTTTCAATGCAACTCAGATGTGTGAAGACCTGCAGTTTGTCATGACACTGAGGCCATCTCTTCCATTCTATTGTACACTCAGAGAAACGGGAAGGAGCTTTAGTTTTCTTTAGAGCCTTATGCAAGAAGATTCCCAAATGCTACAGGTAGAAAAAAATGTATCAACCTATAATAAATATACCAAGTGCTAAAAAGAAAAATGTACAGTTGGAGAAATGATAAATTTTTTTGAAGATAAGAAAATCTTTCTTGAATAGTGGCAATCATGTTAACCCCTTGGGTGTGGCGTTGACTAAACCAGTCCCACTGGGCTTATTTGGTCTATCTTTCCCACTCATAGACCACCTCTTAAGACAAGGGTCTGTTCCTCATAGAGGTAAATATTTCTATGCTGTCATGAACATGAGTACATGCAATACTCATATAGTAGAGACTGCTCGGGTCTGGAAGTCAACAGACCCTTGACAGTGAGAGACTATAACCTTGGAACTTTCCTTCCCTGAGCCAAAGAGCAGGGTCCTGAAAGAAAATGAGCATCTTGTTGTGTTAAGTTCTGACTCCTTTGTATTCAGTCAAAGCTGAAAGAGTCAGAGGTATACAGTCCTAAGGTTTGGGAGTTTTTGAAGGGATTCTGTCAGCCTGGTGTGAGTTCTGCACTCCTCCCTTCCTTGTGAAGGCATGAGAACAAAAGCAGAGCCTGCTCCTGTCCTGACAGTGTATTTCTTATACTACAATATCGTTTTAAGTTACTTCTTAGTAACTTAAGGTTACAGGAAATGGTGGAGGGTTGGGCTTTTTTCCCTTCTGTCCCTGTGAACGGCGCATTTCAATAATGCACGTTGGTTCCCTGGGGAAGAGCTATAGGGTGGAATGTGAAGCTCTAGGATGGAGCACCATTCGCTCTGTTGCGGGGCCGATGGGCGAAGCTGTGGGTAGCATTCCACATGGCAGACGTGTGTGGGCGTGAGACACACACACACACAAAAAAGCAAATCCTTGAGAGTTTAGGAGGGGTTTTTAATATGCACATTGAATATGAGGCTAAATTTGACATTAGGGAGTCTACCCATTTGAAAGGTTTCTTAGGAAATTAAGTAATAACAGCTTAATTGAATTGGAATGGGAATATAGCTGGAATGTCCATGAGAAAGAATTTTTTAAGTGCCTGGAATGGAAATGCTAGCATGAAGCTCCTTAATAATCAACTAGTAATATTAGGGTGTGTTCCAGCTGTATTACAATACGTATAATAATGGCCCGCAGTTCATACAGTGTGACTGTAGATGTGGGTCAGCACTACACAGGCCTATTTTTAAGAGGTTGACATTTTCATTTTTGGCTTGGATTTTAGGCTTTGTTTTAGAGTTTAAGCTAAGCCACATCTTGACAATGGGCTCTGTACTAATGACTACTTGCAAGCTGCTTACTGTGATTTGGTCCCAGATTTTGCAAGATTGGCTTCTTTTAAGACATAACTTCTTGCTGTAAGTCAAAAGATCTAGAGAACACATTACTTTTGGTCTTTTTTTCAGACCTAAACACAAAATTCTGAGATCGAGATTGTGCAAAGGGAATTGGCATGAGGATTTTAGTTCAGTGTGTTGAGCAGAAAAGAAGCACAGTGAATACAGTGAAAAGCACACTTAAATTTGTGTAAAATGCTGGTGCATTATGTACATCCACTCCTTCACTGGAAAGTAACGATGCTTCTTCCAAACTGCAGCTCCAAAACCAGCTTGTATTGCTGTAGCATATGGAAATCCTGTCTGAGCACACTTTTCCTTGTCCCCCACCCACAGATCGAGTAGAAGTTAATGATTTATCTCAGGACTGCTGAGGATTCAACCTCACTCAGATGTGGCCATCCCTCCATCTAAAATGTGCTTTCCCACCTTGCGCCATCAGCCACGTAGACAACTGCATTGAATCTGACTCCTCCTAAAGTATATTCCAGGGAGTCAGGACTTGCTTTCATTTAAAGTTTAGAAATTAAATCTTTTGCCAGCCTACTGGGATAACTAAAAGCTCAAATACTACCTCTGTACTTGTGAAGGAGGAATTTTGTTTTCCTGTTTCATAGCTTCTCTTTGTTTAATCATCCTCAATTAATTCCTAAATAGGTCCTCTTTAGGAATCTGTTTCTTGCCTTTTGAAATGTTGCATCTCAGGCAATAATATCAGTAAGGTAAAGTTGAGGATTGGCTTCAGCAGTCTGGGCTCCATCCAGTCATGCTTGAAACAGAAAGGTTGAATGAGGGAAATCAACAGGGTTGTATCTGTCATTCTTTTACATATCCCGTTGGATATATAACCAAAGACAGAATAGTAAGAAAAGGAAATAACAGACAAAATGCCCTAGGATGTCTTTTCCCTACATTCAAGATGTCTACATGCCAAAGACATGTGCCATTTATTGGCCAGGGCACAGTTCCTTAATATCTGTTGAAACATCAGGCGACTCCTGACCAGATCATGCCTTTCCTAAGGTGCTGAGACAAACCAGCCTCTCGTTCTTTGCTCCTAACTGCTACAGCCATGCTAGCTGGTTTGTGGTCCAGGATGCAGAATGCTTAGCCCTAAATGACCCTCACTCCTGTTGATGCCAGCAAAAGTTGAGGTGATGGAGCACATTGCAAACTGTGGCTTGTAAAGTTTAACCCAAGGCTGGATTTTAGTAAATCCCACAGCTGGCAACTTTTTCTAAGGGATTTACTGCGAGCAAGTGGCACTTCTCCTATGTCCCTATTCTTCCAAAGTGAGGGGAAGAAGAAGAGAAAAGGGTGAGGTGTTTTGCTGTTGAAAATGCAAACATTTCAGGAGAACCGAGGAGTGGACTCCACTCCAGGTAAGACAACTCCAAGGAGATGAGTCGCTTGGGGCACCTATGTTGAAGTCTCTAGCTCACCACTGCCCTGAAAACCCTTCATTGTCATACACGAGGGAAGCATGTCTCTTTCCAAAAGCAGTGCTCAACATTTTTCAGCAGCAACGTAATTGTTTCACGAGCTGGTAAAAAGATGGAGCTGAATTAAAAAGTCCTAATGGCAGGGAAAATTTTATGGTGGAAGGCTGGTCCGCATTGTTTGCAGATATTACTAAGAGAGAAATTTTCCGTGTTCTCCCCTAAGGTTAAACAGTAAAATGAAAAACTGTAAAGGGAGGGTAGGAAAGTTGCCAAAAAGGGGAGGCGCCGAGAGGGAGGAACGAAAGCTTTGCCATTTTATAGATGCAGAGCCTTAAATAAAACTCAAAGCTTTCAGTCTGCTGAGGCCCAAATGTGGGACCAAGATCTGAAGTGAGAGACACTATGGTTAAAACAGGAAAAGAAAATTTTAATGGCCATGATGCATTGTTTTTTTTTCTTTTTTTTCAGAAATAATTTTACTTACTACTCACTCGGCTTCAAGAAGCTCATTTTGGCAATCAGTGGTTTACTTGAATTGTTTGCCGTAGGAGAGAAAGACCTTGTCACCGGTGCAAAGTGGAGAGGGCACTTACCTCCAGAAAGCACCGTGAGACCGTGCACTGCTTGAAACGTGACAGCCCAGCTACGAGCATAAAGGCATGGTGTGAAGCCCTGGCCTCACACACTGACGGATAACAATTTCCAGAAATATACAGTATGCCCCCCAAAAGGATGTAGCAGGATTTACCTTAAAGTGTAATTATGTGTAGTAACAGAGTTGTCCAAGAGTGGACTCTCAGTCGTGTCACTTCCATACATGCCAGAATTTAGCCAAGTTGAGCGGGCTCGCCTCTTTTTCTTCTCTTGTTCTTTACGTTTTCCAGGCTTTGCTTTCTTTTTCTTCCCTGATACCTTCAGGGGCTGCTCCTTGTAGGTCTGTGATTTGTTTGTCTCCTGAGTTAGGTATCTGCCCTCATCTTCACTACCAAACCGGACGGGGTAGTTCTTCGTGTTGGTAGCAGGCTTAGGGTTAGGTGAAACTTCTGAAGTTGCACGGATTTCTGCTGTGTTGACGCCTTCAATTAAATTTTGAAGGAATATTCTTCTTCGTAAGTCTTGGATTGACTTGCCCTTGTCATGCAATAGCTGGTGCTCTGATACAGCCCGTTTGCTAAAGAAAGAGAAGAGAGGAGGGGGAAAAAAACTTTTAGGCTTTAGTTCTTGGCCGGTACTTGGCAGAGCTCCTGTCTCCACTGGCAGGGGCAGCAAGAATGACTGTGTACCAGCTTTCAGGCTTGGAGACATCCAGTATAGTCAGACTGCTGGAGCAAGTCCTGCTCCTCAGAGTAGCTGCTCCCTACAGAGAAGGGAAAGACCTAAGCGGGTAATAATTCTCAGCTGACCGATCACACACCACTGGACCTGGAGTGGGATTAGTCACTGCTCTGTTCTAGGAAAGCATTACAGCTCTTAATATATCACACTTCAGGCAGTAAAAGCAGGAAGGCAGTTGTCAGAGATAGGAAAACTAAAGGGTCAGATAATGGAGCACTGCAGTCAAGCAAGAGAAGGAATAACGAGTGTGTTGTACTGAGGCCGGAAGCAGTGTTTATACAGCATCGTTCTAATAATTTTCTTCTGCTCAGTCATGTACTTCAAAACCATAAATAAGTGCATAAAAGTGCATTTCATTTCTAAATTTAAATAAGTGCAATTGCGGGAGCGTAATGGAAAAAACGGTCGAATTGGGGTGCCTGAAACGTGGGCGGTTCAGTCCACAATGAGGTATCCAGAGAGGCAGCAGCCTGAGCATCAGCAGAGATGAGCCTTCAGCTCTCCTGTTGGTTTTACTGCTTGACCACTTGTCTCCAATTATAGTTTGAGATGCCTTTCTAGTATTCGTTTAAGCACAAACTTTTGGGGCCAAATTTCTTGTCTGCTGTGCTCTTTGAGTTTTAGGCTAGCCCTCTTCACCGTATCTTCTTCAAGAACATCCAGGTTTGTTTGCGTGGGATCTCTGGTACTTTTAGAATCATAGAATCATAGAATGGTTGGAGTTGGAAGGGACCTTAAAGATCATCGAGTTCCAACCCCCTGCCCTGGGCAGGGACACCTCCCACCAGACCAGGTCGCTCAAAACCCCAGCTTTTCCAGAGTTCATGAACTTTTGGTTCGCTAATCTCTGTCCTGTTTTCGAGGAATGGGGAGAGGGTTAGCTCTCTGACTTTTAGAGAAGTTGTACTGGCAAAAGAGGTAAGAAACATCTGAGGAAAGAAGATACAAGTGGCACCTGGGTAATAAATAACTGTGAGAAAATACATGCTTTTTCCTTGATGTAGGATAGAAGCACAGCTGCACTGTGAAGCCCAGAGAGCACAAGCTGGGATCTCAGCTCTGTTCCCATGAACGCTGTAATACAATTTATCCTTCCAATTGCCCTACTTGTGTGTGCTGAGATTGGCTACATAGCCTCTCATCTTGCAGCAGGGTACTACATGTGACTGGATTTTTACTGGCCAAAGAAAATGAATGCACTGCCTTGCCTGTCTTACAATCATTTGGTCAGTTAGCTGGATCACAAGTTGTTTCTGCGTGTGGGTGAAACGGGAGAAGACAGAACCGTGAGTGAAAATTCCTTCCTTCCATCCCATCCCTAATTATCCTGCTATGTTACCAGGTTTCAAAGTGTGATGGACAAAGATAGTATACTAAATGATTAGGAGCATTCAGCAATTTATCTTTACCAGTCCCTTCAGCACAAATCCCACACTTTAGATTTGTGGTGGGATCAACAGTAGAGCTATTTGGAATTGACAACTTCAAGTAAGTGTAAAAGCATCCCCTTCGCAGAGCTGCACTTTCTGAGGATTGGGTTCAAGTGACACTACATCTCTACTACTCAGGGTAAAATTCAGACAGCATTCCATAATGAAACCACAGGGTGATCATTGCTCGTGCACGAAGTGATGAGTAGAGATACTTGCTCAAAATCAGTCCTGGCCATACTCAGGTTTGTGAGCGTGCATTTGACCAAATATTGTCTATGTTTTAAGCGTCCCTGAATCCATTTTGGATTCCTTCAGACTTTAGGACAAGTATTTCGTGCCCTTCATCTCAATGTCCCTAAGCAAAAATGCAACGTGATAACACTGTGCTGAACCCATATTGTTTCATGATCTTCAGCGCAGCTGTGACCATTAACGCAAGCTCAAGGTCTCCCCCAGGAGAATGTTTTTGACCAGTGCACTCCCTGAACCTCTCCAATGGCCACCTCTAACAACCTTCTTACTAAGGTGAGTCTGGTTTGCAAGCACACTAGAAGAACTAGCACCTTGGGTTACTCTGAGTGGTAGACTTCTGTGCTGCTTGTCAAACCGTCCATTGTGGCCCACATTCCACTCCCACTTCAGCAATCTATTTTCCCAGGATATCTGCATGGGAAATGCAATTCTCCTTTCGCTCTTCTGGTTTATCAAAAGCATACAAAATCTTAGTGCTTTACTTAGTCTAAAACAGCACGTCTCATACGTGATGAGCAAAGCTTTCCTACCGTCTCCTGTAAACTACCAAGGATAATTCCTTTTATCACAGACAACCTAAAGCTGCCTTAATCCTGTAATGTGTATTTGGTCAATTTACCCACTGTGACAAAATCTTGACTCTTCTAAAGCCTGTTATTAAAGTCCTCTTGATTGAAAAGCTGTTCCATTTTGCAGAGCTGAAACCTAGAGGTTTGGTTCCAGTACACACAAGGCAGTCAAAGAGCATTACAAGATGTACATCTTGTGTGAGTATGCATTTCCAAAATAATGCAGGGATTGACGTGTCAGGGGTTAGTGTGCCAAAGAGGGTGGGTTTCTGTTTAAATGTCTGTATGATATTTAGCATCAAGTCTGGCCCCAAATAACATTCTGCTCTTCCAGATGATTGTATAACATTACGTCGTGTTACATTTCACATGACTTTTATTACTCAGCCAGACTTCAGCATTACATTTTGCCTACTGATTTCCTTCGTATGCTCTAGGTCAAAAATCTTCTTAAAACAAAGAAGATGCGGTAGATACGTATCTCTTTGACCTTCTGCCTCAGTTACTCAAACAACTCCTGTGTTTGTAAATCAGGGAAAAATACTTGCCCAAGAGGGCTGATGTAAGAAGCGCTTCCTAATGGAGATATCAACAATATCTCACCCACATGCTCGGAGTAGGAAGGCAATGGAAACTGGAATGATTGCATTCACATATTGGGTACAGCATGTGAAAAAATATTAGGCTGTTAGGGTTAAGATGACCCACTAGAGGTCCCTTCCATCCTTCTATAAAACAGGCTTCTCACTCAAGGAAAAAGAGCCTGACCCCAGACAAAGTGCAGTGAATTCTAAGCTTACATGTGGTAGGCACTTTTGAGGGAAGGATGTTGATGGTTTGGATTTGACTGGCGTGTCTGAACTAATTACTGTGTCCAAGTGCTCTATGCATATATGGGACCTCATGCCTCATTATGGGGAAAACAGTCGAAACCCATGACTTGTGACTATTCTGACTTCACGTAGTTCCAGGTAAGCTGTTCTTTTCAGGTATATCCCTCTTCATTTTTTTCACTGGCTACCGAGGGTCACCAAGAGGCAACACTCTTCAAGCAACACATTTCTGTCTCAGAGTTGCTCTCATCTAGCTGCTGTTGTCCTTAACTGGTCCCATTGAGTCTGATCATAAGCTCAGCAAAATAGCTGGAAAGGGTTCACTCAGCTCTCTCTCTGGGTTTTGCAAGGGTGAGTGCCCTTGCCACGGGCTCCAAAGCTGCTCGACCTATCTCAGGGTTAGGAAAAATATTTTGAACAGATCAGGGGACATGATGCTGCAGTGTCTGGGCATGCTGATAAAAATATCTAATTTCACTTTGAGGCATTACTGGGTTTCTCAGAAGTTCTTTAGCAGCTAAAGCATTTCTATAACAAATAATATGCGTGGCATTCTTCTCTTGGGACAATTTGCTATTGCTTTCCATAGGAGATTTGCCTCAGTAAACTCTGCAAAACAGGGCCCTATGTCATTTTGATTATTTTTGCGTGGCTATAATGCCGTGCTTCAGTATTTTCACCCATTACTGGTTTTCCTTTGACAGGAAAAAAAATATATATCTCCAGGCTTAAGTGAGTTATTAACCATTAACTCTAGGAATGGTTTGTGGTGATATTAAAACAGGACACATGTTTGAGTGCGGTGTCTGTGTTTGTGTTGTACCCACAAACAAAACTACGTGAATGCCACTAACTGACAGCTAACTGGTTTCTTCTGTGTGTTTTACATGCCATAGCAAAGAGGGAGCTGAAAAAATACATTTTGACTGCTTGGCTTACACTTTCTACCCCTCCTTCCCCCCTCCCCCTCCCAGGATGGAATGGGGATGTTGGGAAGACCTCCAATCCTGACCTTTAAAAACAAGTGTTAGAACAATGCCAGCTTCCAAAAGAGAAAGAGCACTTCTTAGCACATCTAACTTTTAAAAAAATAAATTTGGCTTAGGTCCAGTTCAGAGTTTCTTAGCCAAAAAAATACAGCATTTGACTGAACTTCATTTATTTTAGTTTTCTATTTCTGAAACTGAAGTTTGGTTCCTCTGTATCCCAAGAGAAGAAAATAGCCTCAAACGAAAGAAATAGCTCAACAATAGTTTGAAGGAGCCCCAAACAGCTAAGCATTAACGGACGGGGAGGAATTATCAGCAATAACATGTTCTACACGATCTGCTGCAGGAGATTTGTAAGAGCTGTCTGCCTGGTGCCAAGGCTTAAGTGTGTCTGAAGTCACTTCACCTGGGGGATTTTTGTTGTTGTTGTTGTTGTTGTTGCTTAAATGGCAGAGGAAGTGCTATTTGGAGATCTTGTCCTTATGTATGTAATAAACCAGTTTCAAGGAAACCTCATCTGAAATTCAGTTTGCTGTGTCACGTTTCCCTGTAAGTTGTGTTTGGATTTTCCAATCCTCTTTCTCCAACCTGACTTCTTTTTGAACCTAGGAACAATGCAGCCCCCCCAGTCCGGCTCAAGTGGTTCTTCCTCAGAAAATCTGACGCAAGTTCAGCGAGAAGCCAGAAAGTTGGGTGTGTGAGAGCTGCTCCCACACCGGCCCAGTGCCTTCTCCTCTGCACTTTGCGCAGGGGTATGAGGATAAACCATGGTGATTATTTTGGAAGGAGCAAAAAGGTCATTTCCTGAACAGACTCTCTTAAGTTACATTATCATTTATCGAAAAATACGCTTCTGCCTCCGAGTCAGATACTGGACTCCCCTTGCGCATATATATATATATATATAATTTTTTTTTCCTGAAGTGGCAGAAATCCAGAGAAATTGCTCAGAACTTCACCTTCACGACAGCCCCCGCCACCCCGGGTTTCCCCTTGTCCTTATCAGCCTTGGCTGCGTGCCAGGGCTGAAGGAGTATATGGTACCTAATCTAACACAGAGCAGATATGGATAAAAGGGGATGCTCCCCACCTGGACCCTCCTGGGGCTCAGAAAGGTGGGGACAAACACACACACACACACACACACACACAGACGCTCGCTTCCCTCGGGAGACCCTGGGCTTTAATCTCTCCTTCCCAAAAGCTTTGGGGAGTTCTGACCACTGAAAAGTGCCCCCCCTTTTCCTGCCCCCCGCCTTTTCCCTGCCCCAAACTCCCTCTGCCCGTGGGTTGGAGACCCCCCCGGGGAGCACCTGGGGCAGGTAATCCGGAGCCGATGCCGGAGGCTATAACCCCCCCCATCCATCTCCCACCTTCCCCAGCTTCTCTCCCGGCCTCTCCGGGTTTGGGGGTCAACAGCCTCCCTCCGCATCCGCACCCACGGAAGAAAATAAAAAATAAAAAAAAAAAAAAAAGCCAGAAAGAAAGAGAGAGAGAAAAAAAAAAGCCAGAAAGAGAGAGACGGGAGAGAAAAAAAAAAAAAAAGAGGAAAACTCACAGTCTCCGGCTGATCCCCTCTACTGGTCTCCCGTAGGAGGGCACGGAATAACTCAGCAGAAACACCGCGAAACTCCACTGCTGGAAGAGTTTAGTGAACATTGTATCCTCCGGGGCTCCAAACCTGCAAGGAAAGGGAGATCAGTCCCGGGGGGACACATGCGCCGGCGCCGGCCCCGGGCGATCCTCGCCTTCGGCTCTACCAGCTCCGAGGTTGTGAAGGAAAAAAAAAAAAATAAAAAAAAAATCAAAAACCCCCGAAAAACCCCAAAGTGTGGGAGCCCTCGGCAGCGGCTCGCTTCTTCCAAACTTCGCTCCGTCTCTCTCCCTTGGTGTCTGCCTCTCCCTCCTTCCCTCCCTCCCTCCCTCCTTCCCTCCCTCCTTCCCTCCCTCCCTCCCTCTCTCAGCCGGCTCTGGCTTCCCGGAGACATTAGTTGAAAAAGCATCTCGCTCCTATTCGAGTGGGGTCGGAGAGAGGGGGGTCCCTTCGCCCCCCTCACCCCCCGCTCAATTCCACTCCGCTAAGCGGCTGTCCCAGCGCGGGGGAAGCCCTCCCAAATAACTCCCCCCAAAGATAAGGACAGACTCCCCCCCCCCCCCCCCCCCCCCCCCAAAAAAAAAGTCAACTCAGTTGCCCTCTTCTCTGGAAACACCAGAGAGAGAAATTCGGCAGGGTGTCGGTGGGGAAATGCATCTATACATCTGGCTTAAAGTGTACCTCTGGAAAAATGAAAAATAAATTTAAAAAAAATAATAATAATTAAAAAAAAAAAAAAAGAGTCAGGTTCACGTCCTCTGCTTCCGCAAAGTTGGGTCCGCGACTGTGCCAAGGAAGGTAAATTTAAATTTAAGGAGGGAGCGGTGCCCCGGCGGGGGAGGCTCAGGGGCTGGGGGGCATCCTCGGCTCCGCAGGTTGGATGGGGCTGGAGCCTGCGAGGTTCACACGCTCCCAAGCAGCTTCTGGGAGACCTGCGGAAGGACGGAGGGTTGTTTTTTTGGTTTGGGTTTTGTTTTGGGGTTTTTTGGGTTGGGATTATTTTTTTTTTTAATTTTTTTTTTTTTTTTGCAAAGAGATGGCGCCCTAGGAACATGTGCGGAGAAAGCCAGAGCCCGGGCGGGATACCCGCAGCCAAAAAGGAGCCTAGAAACCAGCGCTTCCCGGGAGCGGAGTCCAAAAAGAAGCGGAGGAAGGGAACCACCCGACGGCACCCACCGGCTCGGCAGACCCTCAGGACCTCCGCCAAGCTCTTCGCATCTTCTGCATCTCTCTCTCTCTGTCCCGTCCCCCCCCCCCCCCCCCCCCCCCCCCCCCCCGCCCCCCCCCCCCCCCCTTTCTCTACCTCTCCCTTGCCGGTGTTTACCCCCAGGTCAGCGCCTCCCCCGCCGCCGCACGGTGCAAAGGGCGATCCCCCCGTCGGTGGGGACGCTTTTTAGATCCAGCCCGAAAGCCCAGCCTCTCCTCTCACACACCTACCGTCGTTCGCGGCGGTTCCGCTATTAGCCGGAGGGCTGATTCCCTAATGATGTTAATTGTAAAGGGGAGGAGGGGAGGGGAGGGGGGGGACGGCCGGGACTAGGGGGGAGGGCTGAGGGAAGGACTCGCAGTCTATGAACGCGGGCGCTCCTGGCCAAAAAAGTAGATTAGTGGAAAGTTTTCTCCTCCTCTCCCTCTTTCGCCTTCCACTTCTCCCTCCGTCAATCTGGCCCAGGGCGTTGCAAAGATCCGTCGGGTCGCACCGCCGTGTGCGGGGCGACGGCACCGGTGGCGGGTCCCGGAGCGGCGGGAGGGCTGCCCAGCCTCCTCTCAGCCCCGCTGGGCACCGACAGCCCCCCCCCCCCCCCCCCCCACCCCGAACCCCCGGGCACCGACTGCCTCTCCTTGCCCCCCCGTTGGGGACCGAGAGCCTGCCCCGCGCCCCGCCGGCAGCCCCGCACTCCCCCCGACGGAGGGACCAAATGTTTCCATCACGGGAAAACACTTATGTAAAAACTCAAAGGTAACACAATCCCGCCCCTTTCTACAGCGCAAGAAACTGCCCCCGAGTATTACGAAGGAGGGAGAAAACCCGGGGGGTTCGGTGCGCCCCCACGCCCCGACGGCTCTTCCCAAGAGAAACGCTTCGCAACCTCCTGTTCGACGGCAGAGGATGGACACCGCCACCTTGGCGACGCCCGCACCCTCCCGGTAGCATCCCCGGGAAGCCCGCACTCCTAAACGGCCGCGCACCCTCCGCGGGATTCCGCCGAAACCGCCCCTCCGCTGCCCCCGGGGGCGGAAGGGGGGGGTTGTTCTGCCCGATTTCCAGCAAACACTTGCCCAACACCCTCACAAGCCGCGACAAAGCCCCGAGGTGTGCCCCGCCTGGCTGCTCCTGCTCATCCTCCCCCTTATTAAAAGGAAGCTTTTTTTATCTTTTTTTTTTTTTTTTTTTTGACGGAGAAAGTTTAGGCGCAAAAAAGCAAACTATTTTTTTTCTTTCTTTTTTTTTTTTTTTTTCTACCCGCATCTTATTTCTGTGCCCGCACCGACACTTGCTGCCGCCCTCGAAAAAGCCCCCCAGCCAAATCTCCTACCGCGCAGGCGAATAGCACCGAAAACGCAAGAGCTGAAACAGAAATCCTGCTGCAAACACCAAGTCGTTTCTGCTGTAAATACATTCCCCGAACACCTGGTTAGGCTATATAAATTTAAAACGTAGAGCTCATGGGCGGCTTTGATTTACACGACTAATTAAAACTAATCGTGACATCCCCTGAAAACAGCCCCCACGCACTCCTCGTGCTGATGTTAAAGGCAAAACGTCCATCAAATATTTTTAGGTTTTCCTTTCTCCCAGAAATAATGATTTAAAAAAAAAAAAAAAGCAAAAGGAAAACAACCCCTTCCATCCCAACCCTTACAGACTCAGGAAAAATAAATAAGTCTTTATAAACTTGGAATACTGCAGTTTCTTCACAATTTATTACTTCACCTTTTCCTTGAGTTACAGCCCTCTGTGCCTCTCAGAGATCCCCCCGGCCAGCAGCGGTTGATCTTCTCAGCAATCGCTTCCAAAAACTATGTCCTATACTTAAGAAAAAGAAAAAAAAAAAAAAAGGAAAAAAGAAATGAAATAAATAAAAAAAAAAGTAATACTTTTCAAGAGAAGTCCAGCCCTACAGAGTTTTTATTCTGCCTGCAACAGATTAGGGCTAAATAAAGGGTGCAAAAAGCAGGTGCTTTTCTCCCTCGCTGCTCTTTTTATTATGAGGAACAGAAGCTTCTCCTAATATATATAGTGAGGGAGACCCTTCTCTATTGCTTTTAGTGAAAAGACCAAACTTGTGACATCACTAACCACCTTCCTATGGCTGAGTTTGCTTCATCTCTGCCTCAGTGGGCTTGGAAAAAAAAAAAAAAAAAAAAAGAGAGAGAGAAAAAAAAA
>BJBW01010034.1:0-27408 GCA_004320125.1 Scolopax mira
CGCTGTTCCTGATACAGGCCAGGATGCTGTTGGCTTTCTAGGCCACCTGGGCACACTGCTGGCTCAAAGAGGGAGAGAGGTATTTGCCAGTGGTTCTTGTTTTAGGACTGATCCTCCTGTGTGGGTACCTGGGCTGCAATGTGAAAGCCACACCATGCCTAAGTGAGCAAAGGGAGGCTCATCTGCTTGGCGTGTGCGTGTTGCCAACACAAGCAACTGCTCAATGGCATCATCTCCTCTCCTCAAGACGATACCAGATGTCTGTGTACGCTGCAGACATGCGTTTGTTGTGCAGCTTTAAGCAAATAATACAGGAATTTATGAATTCTGCTGCTGGTGACTCATGGAGATCCTCCAGGATTGCTTCGTTACCTGCCTGTGGGCAGCAGCCTGGTGGGATTGCCGGCTAAAGGGCCATAACTCCTGACCTCCAGGTCTTCAACTGCTCTCAGTCTCATCACTGGAAGCCTACCTCAGTCCAGAGAAGCAACCAGAATAATTAATCAGGCTGCTTTCTCCCGTAGCAAGGAAGAGGCCACTCCCAAGCAGCTATTTCCTGACACTAACTCTGCAAATCTCCCCCCAGGGTTTATTCTCCGGGAAAAGTTAGGGAACAGGTTGGGATGAAGAAACGTCTACACATTCCCTTGACTGGGGCCAGTCCCAGGAGACCAAGAGGTCATGCAGGTTGGTGAGGGGCTGCCCCTGGGATCAGAAAGAAGAATCTTCATTTACTGTTGGGAAATGTGTGTCGCACCCAAAACCCAATATTTCTGCTGCAAATAAAGGAGATACGGGGCCACAACAGGTCTCAGAAGGACTTGGGCTTCGTGCTTGGGAAGAACACCATTTCTGAGGAAGACTTTTGTTTCCTTGCTAGTTTAGGGCAAGTCCATGTAGTGGTAAAACTCTGATGCTGACCTTCACAGAAAACGTGGTAAGAATCCAGAAGAGTGAACATAACCCCAGAAGGGTGCCTGCTCAGCTGCTGGTCTGAGAGAGGAGATGTTTCCATCAGTCCTGAAGACAACCAAGGACCGTGATTCAATCAGCAGAAGAGGATGTCCTCAGACCCTACAAAATGTTTTCTGATGCTGATCAATAGCACTTTCCCAAGTGACAGGACAAACGGATCACCTGCCTGGCTGAAATTCACCCCAGGAGGGCTGGCTGAACAGCAATAAGAAATAGTCCCTTCAAACAGAAGTCTGAAACGTGTGGAACGTTTAGTTCTAGAGCAAGAAAAGATTTTGACCCAGTTTCAGATTTTAAGTCCATCTCCTAAACAAAAGCAGCTGAAGTTTAAATGAGCCAATTCTGCAAATCATTACACTGCTATTACACAATTCCTTCTAATCCCTGAAGTGGGGAAGATGTGCCAACGCCAACCCAGGCACATCTTTGTCATTTCAGCTGGACTTCCAGCCTTTCCACTAAAGATTTCATTCTGCTAAACCACTCTTGACAAATGCCAAACACTAAAATCTCCCAAATATTTATTGTAATTTCTTTGGCCACGCTATCACAAGTGCCTAAATTCCCCCTCTCAGTTGGAGAGCTATCTAGACCAGAGGTCTCCACATCTTTCAGCCTAATAAACATCACAAAGGCTCATGAGCCCCTACCAGTAGTAAGGGAGAGATTGTTTGTGCCACAAAAGGAACAAAAATGACCAGCCATCCCCTGCTGGCTGCTCTCCTCCCCTAAGAACTTGGTCTAATCCCCTCCACCCCACAGCTCTTAAAAAACAATGTGCCAAGGAAAGGCAGCAACTGCTGTGCATACTGATTCCCCCCCCAGCTTGGCCGTGGCTCCTGGAGGACCACTGCCAGCCAACTGCTCAGAGCAGCCCCCTGTGAGATGCTGGGCTAAGGCAGAAGGTGGCTTCCCATCCCTCTGTCCTAGGGACTGCCCAAAGGGCTGGTTGCAGCTCTCCTGGGCTCGCGCAACAGCAGAGCTCTTCCTACAACCTCTTCAGGTCTCCAAAGCCCAGCAGATAAAAGGGTTGTGGAGGCCACAGCCACTCTCTGACCCTCCCCGAGCCAGCCTGAGAAGCAGCTCAGGCTCATCCAAACCCTGTAGCAGCCCTTTAGGTGAGGAGCTACACACACTTGTTGACAAGCCATGCCAGGAGCAAGAGCCCCGAGGTACCAAGGAAAAGGAGGAAGATGTTACGGCAGCTCTTGAAGCCACCCCTGTGTGCTCAAGTGTGCCAAGGCCAACCCTGGAAGTACTGATGTCTAATCTTAAAGCAGACACAGTTAAGAAGGTAACATTATAAACCTATAAAATAAGGTTTTACTGCTGCTGACTAGCTGGGACATGCAGAACATGTGTTGCAGGGAACATAGCATGATTTTATTAGCAAACACAAAGCAATTCATGCAGAGTGGCCCAAATGGGGTGGCTTGAATTAAGAGAACAATAGCAGCTCATCAGATGGCCCTTTCTTTCACATATGTCTTCAACTTACTACGCTAGCAAATACTTAAAGCAACTTGGAAATACATTTTCATCTGAAGAGCCTCACGTTATTAGCACATTAGATTAAAATCAAAATAATTGAGAACGTAACCTATTCCTGATGCTCTTCATTACATGATTAAATCTAAACCATCAGCACTCAGCCAGGCTCTCCCTCTTTTGGAAAATCACTTGCGATCAAGTGACTATTTGCCCAATTTAGCCCAATCCAGCACATTGCAGCTCGGCTGAGACTAAATGGGGTGATTTTTCGGCACCGAAGTCGATGCTGCCTGAGTGTGTGGGTCACAGGAGAGCTGTGACACCCTCGAGGTGTCCAGGAGATGATGTGCTCAATCTGAAAGGAAAAAAAAACCCAGCCCGTTGCGTCAGAGGCTAATGCTAACTGCGTTTCGAATTCGATCATGGATTCCAGCTCCCCAAATAACAAAACAATAGACACCAAAGAGGAAAAGTGGAAACTGCTGCCTGGGCAAACTTGCCATGACGTGCTGGTGGGGAGCGTGCTGGGACCCAAAGCCTGTCACAGCCGGGCTGAGGCTCAGCAGGCCAGGGCAGCCCGCAGGGAAGGACGAGGCTGGCTTCCTCCTTTCAGGAGTTGCTTGCCAGTCCATCGGCCTCCTTCCCCCTTCCAGTTGGGAGAACACACAGTATTTACGCTGCTCACTCGCCCCAGGGTAGGAGGGACGAGGAGAGATGAGCAGAAGAGGCAGCGGATGGCATGGAGATGGGCTGGGGAAGGAGAGACTTCAGAAGTCTCACAGCGGGCTCCGGCTCCGAAGGTCCTTGCAACGGGGAACCCTGCAGTGACTTTAGGTTGCCCCGGTCTTATTTTATGCCTAGCCATTTTTTAAAGACCTTTGCTTTGCAAAACAACCAGGTAGGCGAGGAGAGATGCTGCTGCTTTAAAGCCAGCGTGAGGAACAGCCTGCCCACTGTTCAGGGCTTGGATTACGGATTTGCCACAGGACACCCCTACAAATGATAAGGCAGCAGCGCCCTGGCTTAACCTTTGTCAAAGAATTCCTAATCTTCTCCAAGATTAGACTTTTGTTCTTCTTAACTGCCAGCCCAACACGCCACCTAGACTGCAGGGGGCCAGGCCCACAAACACAAATTAATTACATCAGCTGTAATTCACACCTTGGGATGCTTTTGAAGCGAGTCATTAAGAGCTTTTACATAAGAGAGTTGGGGGGAAAAAACCACCCTAGTAGTGTATGACACTGAGATACAGATTTCTGTTCTGGAAGGAGCACTACTCAGATTAAACACTAACATCCCAACGGGTGAATTCAAGGAGATGCAGTTTGTTTCAGCGATGGCCCCTGTATCCATTGACTCACAGAGTCCAACCAGACACGACTAGGATCTGCCCCAGCAGCAAGAAAATGGCCATAAGGCGTTCGTCATCTCGTCAGTCCTCACTCCAGCCCAGAATCCAGAGACAGAGGAGGCTCCAAGCCACCACAGGGGCTGCCCACCATCCCACCACACCAAAGGAAGCTGACAAGTCACTAAGGAAGATGCTGTTCCTTGAGGGATGGAAAATCCCCCGTCCTCATGCAAATCATATCATTTCCCCCACGCAGCCGAGCGTGTGGGGGAGGCTCCTAACACCACTGCTCTGCAAATAATAAATCAGAAGAATTTCAGCTACATATGACCTTGAGGAGAGCAACACAGCACTGATGGACAGTCTCTGGAGAGAACCAGCAAGGGAAGATGAAGCCAGGTAACTACCACCGCTCAGCCTCCTACTGGGAAAGATTTAGTCAATCCCAAATTGGTGCTGCACAGTTTTCCAGGGAGAAGGACAAACTCATTTTCCTATAATTCATTGTAAAGAATTTGCAGAGCAACTCGGTTTGCTCAGAGAAAGACAATTCCCCATCACACAAGGTGATGGCCAGCAAGGCACTGCCAAAGCCATGCAGATCCCAACCCACACGACAACATCCAAAGAAAAATCCATCCTCTCCCCTCTTCCTTCCTGCTCCTTCAACCTGAGGACTACAGAGAGAGAAAATCACCAGCAGCTTAAGGATGGATGGGCAAAACCTCACTGCATATCTGAAGATCACTACCAGGAGGCTGATGGGGGAGATAGTGGCCCTAAGATCATCCTGCTGGAATGGCACCTCAGAAATGCCAGTGGCTTTCTGCCTCCCAGACCATGCGGTGGCAGGGGCACGACAGGGCAGGGAAAACAAGTTTTAGCCATTTTTGCAAGTTTACTATTCCTACAGTAACCACATGCTGCTCAAGAACAACCTCCAAGCCAATAAGAAAATTTAAAAAAACCCCAAACCCAGCACTAAGGACTAATTGCTTAAGATAAAAACACCACTTATCTCCCAAATGATTTTCCCCAACCCTTTGGTGTGTGGCAGTTCTTCCCTAAATAAAAACGTGAGCTATTTACCCAGGGTGGGATTTTCATGAGGGCCCATAGGTGTGTCAAGGCAAGGTCAGTAAGGAGAGAGGATTATTATTTTCCTACAGCTTGGATTCAGGCCCTCAGATTGCCTGCCTGGTCAGCAAGAGAAGCAAGAAACTGAAAGTCAAACACGGGCTGGGAACAAATGTTCCAAGTTAAATATGTTAATCAATTAGATAATTGCGGAGTGAAAATGCTGCTCAGTATCCCAAAGAGAGAGAGATTAGTGAGGAGTATGTGAAGAAGGTGCAGAGAGGACAGCCATCCTCCATGAAGTGTTGAGGCTACATGGTGGTGAAGCAGTGAGACATTAAGAAAATAAATATCCTTTTTGGAATTTGGGTTTTTTAGGACCAAGCAGAGAAATGCAGCTCCCAGGCCCAGATGTCTTCAGAGGTATCTCCTCGGCCTTCATGAGGAATGGGAGATGCTTTTCAGTGCTCATCCCCCAGAAATGTACAATTTAGATCCAGGAGCAACAACCCTCTGGGTTCCTGTGGCCTAACTCTTCCAGAACTTCCAAAAGCTTTTGATGGAGGGGTTTCTTTGGGACAGCATGGTGACAAGTGCTTCACAGGTACAGGCGTCCTGGAGCACCAAGCCTGGGTAAGGAGGGTGACACCTCTCCCTGCAGACCCTGCCCATGGACCATTGCAGCTAGAACACCACCACGATGCCGCCGTGAGGCCAAACTCTTTCTTTGCATAGCCTGGAAAGAATCCCAGCAATGTCAACGACGGCAATCTCCCTGCCTGCCATCTCCCAGGGCTCCATACCCCCCACACCAGTGAGTTATTTCAAACATTTTCAGCCCGTGTTGTTGTGTGCTGAGGTAGAACCAGGCGTGAAGAAAGCCTTCGTTGAGTTAACTCTGTTTTACTCGGCCAGCGGAACGAATTTCATCACCCCCTACAAGTCCATTCTGTTTTCTATTTATACCACAGCCATTTGGTGCAGGACTCAGGAGCTGCAGGAACAGGTGATGTAATGCACTGTACAAACAGCATTCTGGTCGTACAGTGGGAAAATAAAGTGCATTCTCTTGGTTTCTTTGATCATGCTTAAAACAATCAGATTAGAAGTCACAGATAACTCAATACATGCTGGAGATGAAAGGGCTCTGGAGAAATAAATCACCCAAAGTTAGATATTAAGCAAGATTTCTCTCTCAACAATCAACTTATCTGCGGAGAGAGGAGGAATGACCATGTGGTTTCAAAATCCTGCCAGGCATTTTATTTATTTTTATAATACCATAAAGCTACTCCACCCACTTTTTCAGAATGAACGTTGCATTACACAACACATCAAAGGGACTTTATGGCCTAAATTAAGCAATAAAATAGTTGAGATTGTGCGTTATGCTGAAAATTGGCCGGTGCCTGGTGAGATGGGAGGTGAACACTGTGCGTTCAGAGCACCTGAAGAAAGCTCGGGGCGGCATGGCCCGAGGTATCAAAGTGTGTGGCACTTGTGCTTAATAGACCAAAGTGAAGTTGGAGGCCTTTGGTGCCAGTTGTAACCCTCTCTTGCCCAGGGGATAGTGCCAACTCTGAGACACCCAACGCAAGGCATGGGGTATCAGTGCTGGCATGAAGAGCTGGTGCATTAGTAGGAGACTGTCCCCCATGTGCCCATGACCTTTAAGGTTTGGTTCATGGGTAAAGTTCTCTCGGAAGCCATGGACTTCATGGATGCAGTTCTCCCCACCTCTGACACCAAGCTGTGCCCTGGGAAAAGGAGATGGGAACACCCTGGGGAAAACCACTGGTAGGTCTTCAGCACAGCCACACTTCCCACCATCTTGACCATCTCCTGCCTCTCACACCTTGATCAAAATTACACAAAAATTAGAATGAATTAAAAACCCTCTTGAAATGTTTTCTGGCTTGCATGCATTTTTAATTGTAAAATAACCAGAAGATGGGATAGGTAAGAGCAACGTGTCTGTGATAAGTGTTTGTTTTCCAGCTCTGCCTCCCGTCCTTACAGAGAAAGAGAAACGAGAGATACCAAGAGAGGAAAAGGTTGGCAGGTCCATTGCTCCAGAGCAGAGCAGGGGCCAAATTTCCACTGGAGCAGCTCAGGAGACGCAAGAAAAGCCAACTTGCAATGAGACACAAGCTGGTGGGTCCCACATACCCCGCTGCATGCATGTCCTTTCCTTCCTACTCTCAAAACAGGGTTTTTTAAAAAAAAAAAGTAGCAAAGATTTAATTAATTTGGGCCCTATCATGATTTTCTGCAGCCTGACTCATGGCGTTTGATCTCTGAAGGCTGGCGAGAGGTGTTTGAGCCTGCCCTGGGAGCCCCCGGTGCTCCAGCCAAGCACCAACAATGACTAGACAGAGTTGAGCGCCACTCCTTCCATCTATCAATAGAGTCACTGTTGGGCGAGCTGACTCACCGCTCTCCCCGAGAACTCCTCGGCACCGGTTCTCCATCAAAAAGAGCAAAAATAAAACTAAATAATTCTATGTTTGTGGAGAGTGAGTTTAGCAAGAAGAGGGTTTTATTTTAAGGTTCTGTTTTTAGGAGGTTCCTCCAAAGGAAGCCTGCGCTGCTGCTGTCGGGCGGCAGACTCGGAGGAGCTCCTGGAGGACGCTCTCAAGCAGCTCTTGCTTCCAAGTTGTTCTCTAAAGGCACAGTGAGGAGGATATTTAAGCCTATAGACTGCATGTAAGGAAAAGACACGCACGAAAGTTGTGGAAACCTCCACGTATGGGAGCAGAGCCATTCATAAACCAGCCTGTTTTGGCACAGCATCTCCCAGGGCTGCAGAGGGCAATGAGAAGGATTTTAATTTTTTCCCTTAATGCCTCTCCACGCCTTCGCACAGAATTCAAAACTCCAGACTGGCTGCCTCAATCCACCTTACATCTTCCTCCTCTGCTCCACAGAGCTGTGGTTGGGCTCAGCACAGCCAAGCCTGGGTAGAGATGAAGGAAGGGTGAACATACCCAGCCTCACACTTTTATTGCTGCTGGAACACACGAAAACTACCCAGAACTACAGCAAAGAATTCCCCAATAATCTTTAAATTCAATTAAGTAATTAAGATTAATGTCCCGTCAAGAACAGATGCAGCTTGGGAACACAATGACAATGACAGCTTCAGCACGAGGGAGCTTGACATGAACCCGGGGAGACACAAGTTGTAAACAAGGTAGACCTTGACCATACCCCCCAACCAAGTCACCCCTTCATCCCACCACAGTCCCACACATGCCAACACAGTTGGGTCAAGGGCAGCTGAGCAGCAAATGGGACACGAGGACCAACTCCCTGTGCAGACATGTCGGGCTGGGACACAACATACTTCCAGTTTGCAGCAGATCCCAGTTCAGTATGGCCATTCAAGACCTACTCTCTGCTCTGCATCCAGATACCACCACACACCGATGAGAACTGGGATTCTCCATATCTATCAGCTTCCTTCAGGCTGCTAAGCTTTAATTAACAGATTTCTCTACGGTATTCATGAACGTCAGCAAGCTCTACAACATCTTCTGATTAACTGCTTTTAAGCAATTAATTCAAATTCAGTCTATTCCTCCTGGAACTTCAGGCAGTATGTCAGAATGAAGAGGTGCCACCACCTTGCTAAGACGACGGTCACTGTCTGAAGGATGCTTTAGGAAAGAACAAAGCCAGACTTCTGCACAACAAGACATAAAGACCCTATTTAAGGTCTCTAGGTTCTTTGAAGGCCTCCAAGACTTTACAGGAGAGACCACTCCCTGTACAAACAAGTCACCTGATGCAATTAAAAGTCACGGTGGAGTCCCCAAACTTATCTCAATCAGACACTCTTGATTTCCTGTTTGCGGCATTGACAAATAAAAAGCTTTACATTACAGGTAATTATACTTCACAGAGGACAACAATTAAGAAATAGCCAATTACATTTTACAAGCTCAGGATAATCAAAAGCTTCCTCAAATATCTAGAGTTGCAATAAGCCCTTAGAAATGGCAACTCCCAACAAATTGCAGGTAATTTAGAGCAATTTACACAGATGACATATTTCCCTATCTGTGCTTAAAACCTTCAAACTCGGTTCTGAAAAATACTGCAGGAGTTCCTGGAACGTATCGCTGCCAATTTCTAAAAATAGTGTGTTGCCCATTGCCCACCTTCGCTGGCCTGGGAGGTGAGATGCAGGACCTCCGGCCACCATGCTGCCACGAGAAATCCACCACCAGCAGAAAAGATTTAAGATCAGATATTTAAAGACATGGGAGGATCCTAAGCTCGTACCAACAAAGAATCCATTCTTTTTGTTATATGAAAAAAAGAGCTTGATTTTAATACTGCGTAATTTGATTTAAACCTCGTAGGTTTTAAAGGAGCAGTCATTGCTTTATCTGTAACGCTGTGCTACAGCTCCCACGCAGTCAATGCATGAGAACCAGGATCAAACAGCAAGTTAAAAATCATGAAATGATTGGTAGGAAAGGACTCATTGCATAAAAGTTGATGCTGTCCTTCAGACGTGCGTGTGACAGATGAGTATGTGCTTAGCAGTCAACTAAAACCACAGAGGTACTGGATGGAAGGGACCTCTGGAGGATCATAGTAGTCCAACCTCCAGCTTGACGTGGGACTGCTGTCAACACCAGGTAAGGTGGACATGGCTGATGTGCTTACTGAAAACAGAAGTATTTTAAGAAATCTGGTGAGAGGGGTGAGATACTGGAACAGCCTTTTCTGATCTTGCATCGTAGGGACCACGGGGAAGAGCAAGGAGGAAGGATTAATGCAAGGAAAGCCAAGAACATGCTTGAAAGAGCCTAGGACAAGCTTTAACACACTTTTCTCCAAGCAATGACGCATGTCTGGTTTGTCTATGTGGGAAGGCAGAGATAGGACAAATAGTAAAGCACTAATAAGGCACTCTGACCTCAAACAGCTCACATGGTCAGCAGGTCCCCAGCCAAGGCAGGACCACACCATCTCCCCTCTCCTCCATCCCACCTCCTCAAGCCTGGAGTTCTGCAGATCACAGATTGCAGGTGGTATCTCCCCATCTCTGTGCTCACCCCAGCACTTCAGAAGGATTTCCCACCCCTGAAACCCTGCTCTCTGGTTCCAAATTCCCACTCAAAACACAATAAAACACAGAGGGAAGCAATGCACTGAGCACTAGGATAGCAAAATGTAAATCCAGCAGCCTAGCACAAATACTATTGTATGGTTGCACTGTCAGCTGGGGAGGTGGACTTGGTGCAGAAGGGCCCCCTGTGCGAGAGCTTGTGAAAATGTTTTCAAGACTTGAAGGTGTTGACTGTTTAATACAGAGTTTAGATGCAACATTAACAGCTGATCATAAAAAGACAGAAAAAAACTATTTTCAAACTCTACGTCCACTGTAATGGCATTGGAAACAATATGGTTAGAAAGAGACTGGCTCTACCATCCTTCCCAGGGCTGTTTTACTTGTCCTCGATGACAAAGGCAGAGTAACCTGGTGTTCTAAACCCACTTCAACCTCAACTGTTGCTCTGGACTGAATATAATCCTGTTTGACAAACCTGCCTGTTTCATTAAACTACATGAGTTAGATAATTTCAGACATTCGCTCTTACAATCCTGATTTTGCCTACTTGGCACATCAATGCAAAAAAGAAAAACTGTCTTTAAAATTCAGGTTTTAAAGGAAGCACATTTTCCTTCCCTGTTAATTGCTTTCTGTGGCTTGGCAACACCTTTGTGGACAATAGGTGTTCCTGCCACTACTGTCCCATCTGGAACAAGAGGTTTGGCTCCAGTCCCACCCTCTTTCTTCAGCTCAGGCTTCCAGGATGATTTCCAAAGCTACTCCGTACCACCTGAGGCAACACACTACACCCAATTCCACAGCCCAAGATGGGCTACCTGGGAGGGTTTCTGACATTGCTGGTGCCAAGCCACAGGTGGCAATTAACAAAGAAAAAGGGTTGCTCGTAGCTTGACTGCTGGCGGTGCGGTTGATGGCTCCGGACAGAAGAACCTCCATGAGGTGAGAAAGACAGCAATCTACGTGGAGCTGACTCAGGGTGTCACCAGCAGGGACCAAAACCCCAATGACCTTGCTGCATCCAAGCAACTGCTGCCTCTCAAGTGTAGCCTACCACTGGGGAGGCCAATCCAGTGAGATGCAGGATGCACCAAGCCTTCTGAGCATGCAGAAGAGCCATGGGCAGGCACTGGAGGACTGCAAGGCCAGTGTCTTGAGCAACCTGGTCTGGTGGGAGGTGTCCCTGCCCATGATACAGGGGTTGGAACTAGATAATCTTTAAGGTCTCTTCCTACCTAAATCATTCTACGACTCCACGAACTTCCCTATGAAATGGGTGGGATATTAGCTTGCTCACTCCAGCTTCAACAGGCCACCTCTCCCAGGCTGAGAATGACCAACACAAGTCAAGGGACAGTCAGCTCTCAAAGTGAGGAGCTCTAGCATGGCATCAAGGGATGAAAACACACCAAGATGGGGCCAGATGACCTTTCTGCCAAGACTGCTGCAGGATCAGAAAAGCCTCCTTGAGCTCCTGACTAAAGCTGCTGCTGCTGGGGCCACAACCAGTGCTGGGGTTTCTGCCTTCCTCAGATTTGCTCATCTCTTCCATCCGAGCAACGTGGCAGAGCGGTGGAGCTCGACCGATGAACTGTTCCAGGGCTGAGGACACTCTGCTAATGGTTCAGAGATGCATCTCCTCGCTGTGGGACATCCTTCTCCCTCCTCTCCCTGCTCTGCTGTGGTGGAGGCGTCCGTGCCGTGCCTCTCGCTGGAGGAAAAATGCACCCCGAGCCTGATGAAACTGCAAGGCGTTGGTCGCTGGGTGGTGACAGCCTCTGCCGTGCCGGTTGCCCTCCCGGCCACGCGGGCCAGAGCCCTGCCCTGCACCGATGCTTATCTGGGCCGGTGAGTCGGGCAGAGTGCTAGGTTAGCATAAAAACAACAACAACACCCCCCCCCTCCAGTTTTCAGCCAGTCCAGTATAACACCTTACCCACCCTTGGCAACCACAGAGAGAGAGAGAGAAGCATGTGAAAAATGCTCCTCTCCCAGCACCGGGCTACCTTCTCCTGAAAATAAAAATACTGAGTTTTGCCCAGTTGGGCAGAGAGCACCAGCACCTGCAACAACATGAGGAAAATCACAGAACCTTCCAGCATCCTATAATCAGTACAAGAGGTCATTTCCAGCCTGCCACATCCAAGAGAGACCATCTAGAGGAACTTCACCTCTTCCTTAGACCACTACGCAATGCTAGAGGGACGCAGAGAGAGGAGAGGAGGAACAGCCCATAGCTCCGTGCTATGGCTGCTGTGGTTGCTGCTCCCCAACCTCCTCCCACCTCCCCACTGGTGTATTTGTGTCATCCAGCTCCTACAAGCTCTGCCACCTAAACCTAGGGAGAGCAAACCCGCACGGAACAGTTATTAGAACGGCCCGAGCCTCAGCACCCTGCCCGTCCCAGTGCCAGCCACTGCCAGGACTGGTTCCACCTCCCCGGCGAGGGCTCTGGAGAGGGCCAGGCCAGGAGACAAAGGTGTGCTGGGTTTCCCTTTGAAGGGATTTAGATCTGGAGCGCTCGGCACCGACAAACTGCTGAGGCAGGCATTTATTCAGGTGTATAAACATCAGGGATGGCAAACGCCAGCCTCGCAAGAATTCTCCTCCAAAGCTGGAGAATAAATTCAATGTGTTCTTCAATAATGACGGGTGAATCATTCGGGGGAAAAAAAAAAGAAAACTTTCTGTATTTTATCTTCAGCTGCTGACACTGATCGTGCAGCTGTTTTGTTTTTAATGTAATTACACATTCCCACCTACTTGCCCTCTCAGTGTGTAGCAGAGTACTTCAGGTAGCAGAAAACCTAAAGCATAGGCTGACATTTCCTTTTGGCCTTTGGAAGTGACAGAACAGTTAACACAAAACTTAATTTATTTGAGGGAGGGGGGAAGAAAGGCTGCAAGTTAATTTCCCTTAGAAGCCTGATGGTCCCCACCCAGAAACCTGCACACAAAAGAATACTGCCTTTTAAACTGGTAGGTTAGGTCTGAGACCAGAGCGAAGGTTTGTCAACCATGACAAGCTACGGCTTGTTTAAGAGTCGACCGGAGGGTTGAAAAGTCTAATAAAACCAAAGGGCCTTCCATAACAAAGCTGCTGCCACTTAAGGAGAACATTTACACCCTTTTCAGTAGGGTTTGGGTTTTTTCAGGTTTTTTTTTTTTTCTTTCCAAACATGCAAAGTTATTTGGAGACACTAAAGTGAGCAAAACCACACCAAAACCCAGCAGCTAGAAAATGAAGCTGGAAAAAACTGAAGGGAGCAATAAGGAACATGTTGAGAACAGTGAGAGTAACTAACCACGGGAAGAGATAAGAAAAATGCTGCGTGACCTCCCATCGCTTGGATGCCTTTCTAAAATAGACACTTCAGCCTGACCACAAGTTATTGTGCAAGAACCACTGGGTGAAGCTGCATGACCTGTTATCTCCAGGATTACCACGGGAAAGTTTTTCCCATGCCCATTTGGAAAGCTTCCTGTCTTCAGAAGGAGGTAGGTTGATGGGTCAGTTTTAGCAGGTTCCTCTAGCCTCTTCTGGGGAAGACCCAAAGCCACCTCTTGGGACAGCGGGATGCTCAGCCTCCTCAAAAGCCTTCAGTCAGGCTGACTTCCCCAGCTGGCAGCACCCAAATCACCCCCAGGTCACAAACTTCACTGCATATATCTGGAGGGGAAAACTACAAGGTGACAAATCCTACACTGCAGTGACACATCCTTTGCTGTCTGTTTCCATCCCTTTTCAAGCTCATCTATTTTTGCCAGCATTGGCCCATCTGGAAGAGAAAGAGGGTCAAGCGAGCCTTTTCAAAGTAGCTTTTCCCCAGAGAGAAAAACAAAGCTTCCTTGAACGTGCAGATGTTGAAGGACACACTAAATTTAAATACTTCCACCACAAAGAAGGCAGGTTCTGTCCTTTATTTTCCTGATGGAGCCTTGGACCAAGCACCAAAGGGGTGATGGTCTTCACCCAGCATGAGCAGATCAGCAGAAGACACATGTTGCACACACCTGAGGTTGCCAGCCTACCCAACAGCCGCCTTCTGTGGCTTTGCTCAAGAAGGAACATTTTTCATTTCCTACGAAATAAACATTATGACAGTCACATGGACTGAATTAAAAGTACAAAGACAAGGCTTCTTAGCCAAAGACCCCAACTTTTTATTAAAAAAATAAAAAATACATGCCCCGTGGAAATCCAATCTGGGTAGGGCCATAAGGAGAGCAAGAAGGTTCCAAGGTCATGTTTTACAATCTTTTGAAGCAGGAATGAAGCCCATGTCCGAAGGAGATGTTTCGTGCTGCAATCTGTACAGAGCTTCCCTTTCTTCGGCACGCTGCAAATGTTACAGTGCAAGAACTTGCTGTGTTTGCTCGGGCGCTCTTATTTATACACAATAAAGCCCTTGTGCGGGAGATCAAGGCTGTATTTCATTGATTTGACATGATGGTTAACCTGTGAACTTTGCCCCTGCTAATAGAATAATTTCTATTTGTTGATTCCTCTTTTGGGATCCTGGCGGGTAACAGTCGCTTCAGCCCAGCTCTCATTTGCATGTCTGGTGCCAAACGGTTTTACAGCTCTTGCCGCCGCGGGGCAGAGCCAGGATGAAGTTAATCAAACCCAGTAGCTACAGCTGGATACGGAGTCCCTGTACCCCTCTCCCTGGATCCTACCTGGAATTCCCAGGATCTCCCTTGCGACTCAGCTACGATTTGAACTTCGCTTGTGAAAGCTTGGAGAGGTCCTCAGCCACCAAACCATGGGGCTCACCTGAATCCACGCACTGGCTAGAGCTCCCAAAGTGGCTGTATGGACCAGGCTGGCAGCAATGGCAGAACAAGGGAGCCCCTCTTCCACATTCCCCCTGTCTGAAAAGCTGATGGCCCGCCAAGACCAAAATTTATAATCGGAATGGGTAAATCTCTTGAACACTGAAGGCACAGTTTTCCATCAGGGTTAACCCACTCTAAACGTGGACTGCTTAAAAAAAAAAAAAAAAAAGGCAATCCCACCTCCCCACGCAGCTACCACTCTCCTCCTTCCAGCACCAGCGTTTCTCTGAACACACCCTGAAGATAAAGACAAAACCCCTAAACCTCAGAGAAAAAAAAAAAAGGAGAGAAGGAGAGAACCGAGACTCTCCTGACTACAACTGGACAGGGAACATGTAGGGTTCGGAGGGTTGAAGGAAGAATAAAACCCAGTGGCTTCTGGTCATCAGGCTCTGGAGGAAGGTCCAGGGACTAAGGTGAGGTCCTGGTGCTAACCATCAGGTCTCACTGGGGTATTTCAAGGAGGTTTTTTCCTCTAGCTATAGTTTTCCCTCCTGCTGTTTTTCATCAGGATACATGAATGCAATTAATCTACTAGCTATTTAGATCAGCTACAGATCTTCTAAAAGCCATTACTTTATGGACAGGTTGTATCTTGGGGGCCACAGGACTAAAAAATTCCAGGTCTTACCACAAAAGCATACTCTGGAGTCTTCAAAGGTAAAATCCAATTTCCACATGCGTTTTATAGAATTTGGATAATCTGACTTAAAACTGCAATGGTTCTACTTAAATTCATCACTGGTGTAACATCAGTGACGGACCCAGACCTGGGCTGTGAGTAACGATGGTTTTGCTTTTGCACGCAAGCGTGACCTGCTGCAATGCAATTTCTGAGCGTGACTTTGGACAAAGCCACTTATTTTGGCACGTGGCAGAGGGGACCAAGAAAACGCCTGTCTCCAGAAGAAACCTTTCCTGACATGCCCAGGTGATGAGCAGGAGATTCAGGGCCACACCAGCAAAGGAGCATCTTTGCTCAACCCTGAGCCATGTGTGTATGACAGCAGGAGGAAAAACATAGAATGGTTTGGGTTGGAAAGGACCTAAAAGATCATCTAGTCCCACCCCCTGCCCTGGGCAGGGACACCTCCCACCAGACCAGGTTCCTCAAAGCCCCGTCCAGCCTGGCCTTGAACCCCTCCAGGGATGGGNNTCCGGGCAACCTGTCCCAGTGCCTCACTACCCTCACAGGAAAGAATTTCTTTCTGGTATCTAATCTAAATCTCCCCTCTTCCAATTTAAAACCGTTACCCCTTGTCCTGTCACTGCACTTCCTCATAAAGAATCCCTCCCCATCTCTCCTGTAGGCCCCCTTCAGGTCCTGGAAGGCCTCAGGTCTCCCCAGAGCCTTCTCTTCTCCAGGCTGAGCAACCTCAACTCTCTCAGCCTGTCCTCAAAGGGAAGGTGCTTCAGCCCTTTCTTCATCTTTGTGGCCCTTCTCTGGACCCATTCCAACAGATCCATGTCCTTCCCGGACACGAGCCTCTTGACAAACAAATCACCCCAAAACCAGCTGACCACTGGAGATGGTGTTATCTCCAAGAGGACTGTCTTCTTTGTAAGAGTCCAAAGCTGTACTTCCAAATGAAGCAGGCAGTAATTAGCTAATTACTGGTATTAGGATGGATGGTGTCAGACCCGTTTTATTTCCTTGCTCCACTTCCAAATCCCCTCCAGTAGCCCAGCAGCAGAGCTTTGACAACCATGGAAGAGGTTGGTAAGAAGGCACTGAGGACAACCGGCCTCAGCGCCGGGATGGCACAGCACCGGCTGCTCCCCACCGAGCAAACCCCTGCTCTCAACCAAGTGTCAGATCTTTTCAGAAAGATGCTCAGAATTATATTCATCAGCAATTTGACTTTTTAATCATTTCAATTACTGTGACTAAAACCCTTCAATCAGAACAAAACCGGTAAAAAATAACCCCTCTCCTTCTGAAACAGCCTGCCTGGCTTAACAGACCATACCAAATCGTGAAGGTTTTTGCTTTTGTGGGCTTCACATATTTCATTTAATGCAGATAATTAACCTCAGTTTCTAATTTCAAATCCTTCACATAAGGAAGCGAAGTGATTGAATACATTCACTGACAGACGGAAAATTAAAATATTACTACAGCTTCTGCATGCTGCTCAGAAGAAAGGGCCTTGCAAAAGATCTTTCTTCTTTTATTTGACTGATTAACTGTAATTTGCTTAATGGATTTAAGGATGAGCCTAATAATCCAATGATATTTCCAGGAACTGATTTAGGATATCAGCACCTCTGTTCTGAGTGGGTTTTTTTAAACATGGCAATTTTGTGCACTACACATACAGCCACTTCTGAAACTAGGTTTTTTCCACCAATTCTAATAAAATCAGGTCCGAGATATATTTTAAATGCATGGCGACTGCACGACTGGCCTTGCACCATGCAGCCACAGTGCTCTAACTTCTTGGAATACCATTTGAAGGTCCAAATCTAGGGATGACCCACGACTGTGGTGTGTTCCAGCAGCCAACAACCCATCCCAGCGGGCAGGGAGGAATTCTTGCACGGCTTGGGAAGATGGGGGAAGTCAACAGCTCTATCCTAACACGATGCCAGCGTGTGTTCCCCCAGCACCCCCAAGCCCTTCTCAGTCCTTTTTCCACCAAGAAAACCCAGCATAACAGGATTTCACAGTCTGTCTCAATAGTTAATAAATCCAGGATCTAACAGACTATTAAAAGAAAACATCCAAGAAGCAGTCATTTTTAAAACGCCCAATGGTAACTAATTATTCAAGGGATTAGTCCATTATAGTGACAACAAAGAAACTCTTAAAACATAAAGCCAAGTTGAAGTTGAAGGGCAGATCAAAACCAAGGTGTACCCAGTCTGTGGTGCACCTCCTGGAAGCACTTCTCAGCACCTTGTGATCAGCTCAGCTTCCCAATAAAGCTTTTTAGCACCAAATTTATTCGGAAACTGGGCAGAACCCAAACCAGCCCAACTTCCAATCTGGTTCTCAAAGCACAGTATCTCATGATTTGTGCCCTCATGGTAAGTGCACATCAAAACAGGACCAGATGGGCCATGGCTCTGTCAAACCCAGCCATGAAGCCCTCTAAGGATGGAGATCACCTCCCCTCTGGTGACCTGTTCATTGCGCTCCTCGTGAAGACTTTCCCCCCTCCATGTCCTCTCTGAACCTCCCCAGCACCAAAAAAGGGGGATACAACTGCCCTTTTCTGCTTGTAAGAGAATAGATTCTATCACCCAAATAAAACTCAATCACAGCAAAATAAGGTAGGAGAGAAAACATTTTTCATTTAGCAAAAGAGTGCTAAAAGCTTCAACTACCTGTCTTTAAAAAGAAGCCAAAGCGCTGATCCATGACCAAACAACACGCCACTTCTTCATCTTGATTTGTGTAGAGGCGAAGCTATGGGCACAAAAGGTATTCTTCTTCAAATAAAATCCATTTTAAAACTTGGCAACCGCCGGTATAAATACTTTACACTGTTAATGTAAGCATTTCCACGCAGAAGTTTCATCAGCTTAACAACGTATTTAAAAAAGCTGGCGTAACTTCTGTGCAAAAACACCATCCGTCTTCGTCTTGTATATCTTACAGCACCCGAGTCACTAAATTACCACTTAGTGCTATTAGCATCAGACCCCACCTCCCCGTTAGACTCACTAACTTCTCTCCAGAACAATGCAGAACCAAAACCATTGTTTGGTAACCTATTTTTCTTTACATTTGGCAATAGCCACAGACGCCAAACGGGGCTGTATCGATTACAAGTCTTGTTATGGGCCCAGCAATTTTAACTCAGGCTAAGTGTCTGAAACTTACTCTTTCTGCTTTTAAACAGGGGTAAAACACTCAGTACCTGGTTTTATTTCCAGCAACCAACCTCTCATGAAGCTCCAGTAGCCTATTTCCAACATGCACATGCCCCTCCCCAGTTAAAAGAACCACTGGTAAGACAATAACGTGTGCCTTAAACTTTCTAAACACAGATGGCTCCTGCGTAAGTATTTCTGATTTTGCATCCCTGATCTTCCACCTGTTTGGTGCAATTAACACTGGTTTGGTACAATTAACACCAGTCCCTTCACCGCACGGGCTTGAGTCAGAAGCGCGCAATTTAATTACAAACGAAGCAGCAAACCTCAAAATTAGGTCTGCCAGCTAAATTTCAACTTCTTTGTGAGCCAGGCCCAGCTTCTGACCGCGGGACCGTTGATGCTGCCTAAGGAACGGAGAGATCCCACATCATTCCTGCACCAGCCTACACCATTCCTTTCCACCTTACAGTTCGTCGTTGCACCGTCTCGGACCAGAGGTTGTGACATCCCTATAAAAGCTCCTTCCGTTATTTCTCCACTTGCTTTCTCTGTGTACCCCATTATGAAGAAGTGTGGGTTGTATATTTTGGGGACAGCTGCTCCCACACGTATCCAGGGAGGTTGCCAGTATGTGAACATAAGCATGAGGACCCTTGGTGGCAAACCATCTGGTGGCATCACCCATCCTTTTTATGTTAACCACCACCACTTGTGAAATGCCATAAGCTTAGTCAGCTCTGCACTCTGGAAATTAAAGTTTGGCTCATGCAGAGCTTGGCTTCCTTTAGAAAAAGCCCAAACCACATGTATATCAAAGCCCCCACTACAAAATTTCTCCATCCATGCCTATCAGCTCTACCACAACATTCCCCAGCACCCAACAACTGGAGACCTCACCTACCACCACATATCCTCTCATCACCATCCTCCAGGTCTCCTTTCCAACACACTGTGTGCTCCACGAAACAGGTCAAAACCCAAAAAAACTGGCAGAACCAACCTCCAAGGCCAGGCTGAATGAGGCTTTGAGAAACCCAGTCTAGTGGTGGGTGTCCCTGCCCGTGGCAGGGGGGTTAGAACTGGATGACCTTTAAAGTCCCTTCCAACCCAAACCATTCTATGATTCTATGATACATCTCCAGCTTGCTGGTCTTTCAGAGGAGACTAAAGCAGAGCTCCTGATACGTAACACCATACGCTTTTCTTGCTTTCCACCACGAGAAGAAAGCAAAGGCTGTGAGCGCTGCTCCCCAATGCTTTGGGAGCAGGAGGGGAACCCCTTTTGATGCAAAGCTAAAGAGACGGCAGAAGAAGCCCACCCTGACAAAAGACACAACTGTGAGCTTTCCCCACCAAACACCAAATTTCCAGCTTTTTCAAGACGTGTGCATTTTCCTGGAGCGCTGGAAAACCAGGCTGCAGCGTGGTTCTCAGGCACAGGTTTAATTTCTGCTCTTGGGATCCGAGGAACGCCGTTCCGGTGTGTCAGAAGAAGGTTAATGAACAATTTAGCCATCCTCACAACCACGTTAGTGTCACTTTCGGAAGCTGCCAGTTAATGCCCGAGATCTTTGGGGGTTACCCTCTTTGAAGTTCACTGATCCATAACCAATGTCCAATTAATTTGCAGGAGCCTAACTATAATGACTATTGGCCTTTTCCTACACACACAAAAACACAGTGGGTAACGGCAATGATTTCAGCTTCAGGATAGTCTCACATACACCCACGAAAAATTTGCACACCTTCAAAATATCCACCGTTAATCGGGTTGTCTTCTGCCATTTGAGGAATTTTTATCATTTGCTCTCCCGAGAGCAGAGCTACCGTGTCAAGATTTACGAACTTTCTGCTGCAAAAAATTTGGAGCCGATTCAAGATGCTTATTTGTTAACAGAGAAATAACTTCTATTGCGTTTGTTCAGATTCCTCTTTATTTAGGGTTTCCATGGAAGCCAAGGAATAGAAGTTCAATCTTGGGAAGATTAAACAGTCCCTCAGATATAATGCAAAACAGCTTATTTCAACATTCCCTCAAGAACAGAAATGAAAAATTCTTCCCCACATACGCAAGATAAATAAAAAGGTTTGTGGAAATTTTCAAAATAAATTGGGACTCAGTCTCTCCAATGCTACAAAGAGCTATGGCTTCTTGCTGCCAGCAGCTCCACCAGCGTCCAGCACAGTCACTCAGGTGAGAAAGTAAAAGAACACCAAAAAAAATCTGCAGGATAAAGACACCAAAGCTTAAGGCTTGTTCAAGACAGCTATTGCTATACAACATCCGGGGGGAAGTAAGTTAATTCAACCACAAAGTCTTGCACAAAGAGCAACAATCACCTCATAAATTAGTATCTCAGCAGATTTTTTAGAATAAAAAATGCGAAGATTGCAGAGTTTGGCAGCATCTTCCATGGTGATGCTCTGGAAGCTACTAGAGCTGACATACCAACATTTAAAAAAAATAAAATAAATCGGCTATCTTTGGGTACTCCGGGCTGCTCTGGTAAAAGTTGGTAAGAATGGTAAAAGTTTCCTAAAATGCCTCCCTACCCCACAGGTCAGCAGAGCGTCAGTAGCCACAATGACAGGCTGCCGGACACTACAAATTAACAGTAATGTGGGTTTTTTCTGACCTCCATCCCCCAGGTAAAGATTTATTTCTCATTGTTCCTCCCTGGTATGAAAACACCCAAGACCAAGGAACTGCACTCCAGAATACTACTATTTCAGAGTCTGTTTCTTAACCATTTTAAAATCTGGCACAGATATATTGAGATAATGGGTAAAGTGCATTTATTTTCTGAAGCTGGAGCTGGGAAGCACAGTGTTGCATGCAGGATTTTGCTACCTGCTCCAGTAAGGGAACTAAACACAGCTGAACCTCAAATAAGTTATTTTCAATCTTAAAGCCATTATTGCTTAAATTTTAAAAAAATAAATACTGAAATGGTAGACTTTTCTAATCCTTTGCTTATGGTGAGTACCCAACTGCTCAGTGAAAACGCACTTAAGAAAGATTCCACGGTTTTTATTAACTCCACGGGAAAGTCCCAGGACCCTGGGATTTGGGTTTTCCGACTCCTGATTAAACCAGCAGGAGTCCACGTGAATTCTAACCCCCCTGCCTTTTTTTTTTTTTTTTTTTTAATTTTTTCTTCCTTTCCCCAAGAGTTCCACATGCAACATCCCCCTCCTCAAAAAATCTAGAAGAAAACAAGGATCAAACCGAAAACATTTCGCCAGCTGAAAGGCGCCGAGACCTTGCGCGGGGCGGGCTGCGATTCCAGCTGCCAGCCTAAAGGGACAGCCCAGGGAGATTAAACACAGAAATGCTTTTCATAAGGCAGGAGCCTTTGAAGAGGACAGTTCAGCTACTTCATTTCGTAATCTTCACAAAGCGTCAGATTTTAGCCTAAGCAGGTCTTAAAACAAGGAGATTTTCTTGAAAAAAAAAAGAAAAAAAAAAAAAAAAGTAGGAATGTGTTCTGGCCGGGTTCTGTTGATTCAGCAAAGGTTAGACACACACACGCTTATTGATCCCAGAGAGCTCCCTGCTAAGTTAATTGTCTGGAATTTTAACTGAGCTCTCAGCAAGTTTCAAAATCCATGTTGGCTGGAAGTGGGTGGGGGACCCAGCAAAAAAAAAAAAACAGGCTGCAAAACCGTGCAACTCCTCCAGTTAAAAAAAACCAAACCAACAACCACCAAACAAAAAACAACCCACAAAACAACAGCAATTACTTTGATGAAGGGAAAAGCTGCAGCAGGGAATGGTTTTAACTGGATTTGGCAATTCTGACTTTGACACCGCTAGAATCCAGTGCTGGGAATGTCACGTGCAAAGTGATACCATTATCAGGGAGTACGGTGAACTCCATTTCACTGATATATATATATATGTATTACAGAGGTGAGGGTATCTCCTGCAACTTCCTACAGCCTCTTCTTATGGCTCATCACAACAATTTCCTGGTGTATTTACAGGAATTTTACCACGACCTGTGCTTGCCTGTGTTCCTGTAACTGAACACAGAGGTTTTGCTGGTGCAGGCTCCGGCCAACCTGAAAGTGCAGCTCACTCAGCTCCCTCTGCATTCAGGAGGACACCCACTGCCCACCAGGCCCTACCTGCCTCCAGCAGCAGCTTCCCTGGGTGAATAACATGCTGCAGGGATGATTTGGGGCCATCAGACAGGAAGACCCTTAATATAACCCGCAAAAAATGTCAAATAAAGCTTTGGATTCCATCAAAGCGCACACACACCACCACCCCGTGTGGATGGTGCCCACCACCCAAGGTCTTCTCCAAGGCTTCCCATCACCCCTGCGGCGTCCCCCCACTCCATCCCCTCGAGACACCCCGTAATGGGACGCTGCTCCCCTACCTGAACTCCCTGCCCTCGCTGTAGCGCCGGGCCGAGGCGGCGCGTTGGGTGGCCGTCTCCAGGAGCAGCTTCTGTGTCAGCCTGCTGGAGGGTGCCGAGTCCCTGCTGGCCTCGGGCTCGGCCTCTTGGTCGCATTTCCACTCCTCATCCTCGTTCAGAGTCGGCAGATAACCAGGTAGCCCTTTACCTGTCCCGGACCCCGAGCTGGGATCGCTATAAATTTTTGGACTTTCCCCACCTGTCCTCGTGTATTCCAAATAAATATCCGACTTGAGGAACAAAGGGTAGGTATTGTCTTCTATCATGCACTGAATCTCCGTTTGGGCCTGGTCAAACATGTCGGGGTCAATCTGCAGTTTCATGACGCAGTCTTTGATGAAGCTTTTTGTGGCCGGTTTGATCTGCCGGGACACAATGCCGTTGTTGTCGAGGATGTATTTTTTGTAAATGGCTTTTGCCAGCTTGAGTCTTTTTTCCTCGTTAGACGTGCACGGCTCCAGCTTCCTGAAGCCGCTGCAGGCAAACCAGAAGTCCAGCAGATCCGCACAGTCCTCCTGTTTCAGGAAAGTCCTGAAGAGGTTGATACCGTCTTGATCATCCAACAAGGAGTGCAGCGACTCGGCCCACTTCAGGTAGGGTGGAGTTGGCGAAGCACTCCCCTCGGGCTCGTACCCCAAATCCAAATCGGAGCGCCGCGGGGTTGCCGTCGACGTCTCATTTCTAACCACATCGCTTTTACCGGAGTAGAAACCGTGGCTAACTGGCCTTGGGTCCGTGGACACGAGTTCCCCCTCCTCGCCAGGAACCGGCGGCCTCGGAGCATCTTCAGTGAAGCTTCCTCCAAGGTCCAAGGGGAAGCCTTTCCCTTGGACGTTCATTTTTCTGGTCTTTGCTTGCACAGGAGCAGCGGGGGAAGAGCTCAAATCTCAAATCAATGATATTTGTAGCTCCAAGGCGAACAAGTTTGTTTGGCTGAAACAGACAAGAAAAAAAGTAAGTGAGTATCGCTGTAAATAAACACTCTAAGACTACAAACGACTAATTTTACTATGTGCTATTACTGTATTAACACCTCTTTTTCAGCAGAATCAACAGCAAAACTCTCAGTGACTTCAGAGAGCACAGAACTAGGTTCAAACCAGGCACCCTCTAAAAATCACAGTTACAGAATATCCTAAAACTTTACATCCAGCATTCAGCATCACTGATATGGCTGATGCCACGCAAAAACATTGGCCAACTTCACAGCACCGGTGGTCTTACAAGACCCCGGGGATCTGGTAATCCCCACGTCCAAGAGATCTACACGCAGGTGCCACACGGTGCCGCAGGACACGTGCCATCTTCTGCGCTGCCATTAACCCCTCTGCACAGCCTACCTGGAGAAAACACGCACCAGCTCTTACTAAGCATGTTTTTATCTGGCTACCCATCTACTAAACGCTCGTCCCCTAACAGGAATTTAAAGCTTGTAAAAAATATTTTGAAAGAATATCCAGTTAGCCGCGAAAGCGAGACTGCACCTTAATCAAACACAGGTGGCTTTAGTACGCTCAAGTGACATACCAGTGCCACATTCCTCACAAATCTCAGCGTTTTAGAAATAACTCTGCATCGCCCCATCTAGCTCTAGGGGAATCCAGATGCATCGCTGACCCCAATATTTTGGGCATCTGAACTGCATTCTTGCTTCAGATGGGCATGTTAGCACAGGAGCTCAGGTCTGGCACCGGTTCTCATAGGCAGGCCATCGAGAAAAGGTTCATTTACATGAACAACACTGCACGCTACGAGCCTGGGAAAATTTCAGGTCATCAAAGGAAGCCGAGAGAAACCCATCTTGAGAAGGAAATCTGATCAAGTGCAACGTTTTTAAAGAGGAGCACCGAGTCAATATGGAGGATGGGAGGGAGGTGTGGGGAAGGAGGGTGAGGACAACCCCCGGGGCCGCGACTTCCGCTGCTCAACAAGGTAAATTTCGTGATTTAAAGGCAGTGGCCAAAGCCTTGTTTTGCAGAACAGCACCTGCCTGGAAGCCCCGGGTACCACAAAGCCCAAGAGATTACTCCTCGCACCGGCTTCATCCAAGTGTGTGTGAAACGCACCAGGGAAGACACAGCTCTGCCCGGCCGCCCTCCCAAAGCTCATCCTGCTCCAAGAAACACGTCTTGGGGATGCTCTGCCATCTTCCCCCCGTTCCCTCTCCCCGGTGGAAGCAAGAACAGCCGCCTGCACCGTGCCTGTCCCTACAGCCCACCTGGCTACCACCGTGCCCGTCCTCACAGCCCATCTGGCCATTGCTGTGCCCATCCTCACAGCCCACCTGGCTACCACCGTGCCCATCCTCACAGCCCACCTGGCCATCGTGGAACAAGCCCAGGGGTGGCCGGCGAACAGGGCCAGGCCCCATCTGCCCACCCTGAGCCCTGCAGGGGCCAACACTGCCCTCGCAGCCAGCCCAAGCTGCCCTGGCACCGGGGACTGCTTTTTGGGGTCCTTCTCACCCCGGGTAGGGATGAAAAGCCGCAGGGCTGGCACCCACCTCTCCGGCGAAGGTGGCCCGGGTGCCGGTGACCCCCGGGGCCCCGGCGCCACAGCCATTGTTGAGGCCGGGCGGCGCCGGCTCCTCGCCCCGGCCGGGGGTAGCCCCGAGGGGTGCCCGCCGAAGAGCCACGGGGACCTGCGAGGTGCGGGGCCGCCTCTCCCCGCGGAGACGGGTCGGGGGTGGATGGGGGGGGACCACCGTCTCACCACCCCCGTCCCCCCCGGGCAGCCCCGGCGCTGACAGGGGCCCCCCCGCCGCTCCCCGGACAACTTCGGGGGAGGCGACCCAGGCGGGTCCCCCCCACCTCGCCGCCGCCGCCGCCCCCGCTCGCCCTCCGCGGCGCGGCGCGGCCCGGCCCGGCCCGGCGGCGGCCGCCCGCCCCCCCTCCTCCGCTCCCAGGGCGGCCTAGCGCCGGCTCGGCGGCGCCCGGCGCGGCCCCGCGCCTCCCGCCTGCCCGCCCGCCCGCTCGGCGGCGGCCTCCGGCGCGGCCTCGGCGCAGGGCCTGGGCTCGGGGCCGCCTCCCCCGCTCACTCCTCACTCACCCGCACGGAGCAGCAGCGGCGGCGGCGCGGGGCCCGGTCCATGCGGCTCAGCAACGGCGGCCCGGGGCGGCGGCGGCGGCGGCACAAAGCGGGCGGCCCGGGACGCCCATGGCCGCGGCCGCTGTGCTGGCTTGTGGCGGCGACAGGCAGCGAGCAGCCAGCCAGCCCCGCACCGCTCCGCTCCGCCTGCGCCGCTGCCTCCCCAGCGCCGGGGAGAGCGGCTCAGCCGCGCCCCCCGCGCCCCCGGACGGTACTGCGGCACCGGCAGCCCGCGCCGGCCGCGGGGGCGGAGCGGCACCGGCCCGGCCCGGCCCGGCCCGGGGGAGGCGGTGCCGGGGGCACACGGGGCCCGGGGGAGCCCGCAGCAGCGGCGCCCCACGCTCGCTGCTGGGCCGCACAGCGGCTACCGGACCCCGGAGGTCTCGAGTCCCGGGAGCCCCGGGATGAGCGTCCGGGCACGGTGGCTACAGGCTCCAGGAGGCCTCGAGTCCCGGGAGCCCCTGACACATGGCCAAGGGTTCAGGCACGGTGGCTACCGGAGGCCTCAGTTCACTCGAGCCCTGGGCTGAGGGTCCAGGCACGGTGACTACAGGCAACCCCAGAGACCTTGAGTCCCGGCGAGCCCCCATGCCAAGGGTCTGGGCACGGTGGCTACCAGCTCCAGGAGGCCTTGAGCCCCCAGCACATGGCTAAGCATTCAGGCATGGTGGCTACTGGTCCCCCGGAGGCTTGAGTCCCTGTGAGCCCCCAGTACATGGCTAAGAGTTCAGGCGTGGTGACTACAGGCTCCCTGGAGACCTCTAGACTTTGAGCCCCAGGCCGAGGGTCCAGGCACGGCTTCTACTTGCCCTGGGAGGCCTCAAGTCCTGCATAGCCCCAGGCTGAGGGTCTTGGCACGGTGGCTACTGCCCCCAGGAGGCCTCAAGCCCCTGTGAGCCCCTGGCACATGGCCAAGGCTCCAGACCCAGGGGCTTCTGGCCACCAGAGGCCTCAAGTCCCAGTGAGACCCCCAGGAGATGGCTGAGGGTCCCAAGCTGGGCTGACACCTGGCTCAAGGGCTGAGCAGCTCCAGGGCTCTTTCTGGGCAAGAGAATCCCCACGGGAAATTCCATTCTCATCATGAGGACAAACCTCCTCACTTTGAGGGTGGCGGAGCCCTGGAACAGGCTGCCCAGAGGGGCTCTGGGGTCTCCTTCTCTGGAGATAACTCCAAACCCCACCTGGACACGTTCCTGGCCCAACTGCTTTGGGTGCCCCTGCTCTGGCAAGGGGTTGGAGAAGATGGT